>CABHPH010160188.1:2222-16285 GCA_902168325.1 Peromyscus nudipes | reverse complement strand
GTGTCTTATCAGGAGCTGTATGTGGTGTGGGGAGCACTCACAAGAGTATCTTATCAGTTTGAAAATAGATTGGCCAAATTCAGAGGAAAATGCTTTCAAAATAACTGAGTATGTCTATTTTGAAAATGCTATTAAATAGTTACGTACTTCCAAAAAGTAACTTTAGAAAGTCTCTCTAGCTTTGACTAATTTGAAATTTGACGTCAAGTATAAACTAGTGTTGACTTGTAATTAGCAGTGCTGCTGTCAGCCGTTAGCTCCTCAATGATCACCAACACTATCAATTATAAGGGACATTCACATCTTTTCACAATGAGCTGAACTAAGCGTTCACAGGGTGACTGAAGTGTGGGGTGCTCAGGGAAAGAGGGCTTGTCACGTCCGCATTTCCATATGGAATTGAGGTTTCACATGGAAGGAGCTGAAGTCTCTATGAGTTTAGAGTCCTGAGAAAAGGAGTAGATGACATTTCCCTTCTTTCCTAAATGGGAAGTCTAGAGGACAGAGAGCTAGTGGGCTTCTGAGAAAAAAAACACATAGACAAATAGTCACACTATTCCTAGGCAGAATATTTGTTATAATTAGTCAAATATTCCTAGATAGTCTCTTAAACATTGAGGAAGACCAAGTGAAAAGAAACAAGACGAATTAAAAATAGAGTAACTAAGGGCAAACACCCTAGTTAAAGTCAAGGAAGCAGAAACATTTATGGTCTGAAGGAGGAGGCACTGACTTCTTCCTAAAGCCTTTTTCTTAACTTTTATTTTGAAATAATCATAGATTTGTAGGACGTTATGGAGTGCCTTTCATCTAGCCTGCTTCAGTGCTAACCTCTTTTATAACCTTAGTGCAAGCTGACACTGCTACAATTCACAGCCTTACTCAGCTTCCTCCAGTTATACTAGCACTTCTGTGTGTGCATGAAGTGTGCGTGCGTGCATGCGTGCGTGCGCGCGCGTGTGTGTGTGTGTGTGTGTGTGTGTGTGTGTGTGTGTGTGTGGCGGGGGAAAATCACCACATAGGACCCTAGAAACCATCGTAAAATTTCACTCAGGACGAATAAGGACAGTTTGCAAGATCTCGAGCAGAAGGTTTGAAAGATCTCACTTGGTTTTAACACTCAAGGTCTCTATGGTTCTTGTGTTGAGAGTAGTTTGAAGGGAAGTGATACTGGGGGTGTCCACTCCAGGGAAGACCAGAGCTTCCGCCTGGAGGAACAGTGGCGGTGCTGAAAAGTGGGTAGAGTCGGGGCATGCCTGACAGGCTGTCCAACGGGGATTTGTGATGAACTATGTAGACGTGGTATGAAGGAGAAGGAAGTGAAAACATGGAATGAAAGTAGTCTACTGTAAGGTGGAAAGTAAGAGAGGAATGGAGAGAGCTTCAACTAAAAAAAGACAGGTTTGGCCTTTGTAGCAAACAATCTAACAGTAGTCATTAAAGTTTAAACGGAATATATGCTTTGGTCCAGCAAATGTTCTAAAAACGTGTTCTTCAGTAACACACACAGGTGCAGTAATGTAACCAGATCCTGATCTTCTCCTCTCTAAATCCCAAGTACTGAGATCACAGGCTTGTGTCAGTCACCACACCTAGCTGCAATACTGTTTTAATGAAACACATTGTTTCATTAAAGCAAAGTTGTTATATTTAAAAAATTAAAGGTGGAAGGAGTAGTTTTCTTGATAGTAAGATAAATTATTTTCTGTCTTGCTAAGGGGCTCCAGGAGGTCCTGTCCCTCACTCTGGGAAACATGCCTCCTCTGGTTAGGAAATGAGTGTGGTTGGCTAGGGTAAGTACAGGTCTTAGCCCACTGAGGCCATTCTAATCTGAAAGGATGAGCTCATCTCTGAGAGTGGCACTCCTCCAACAAATTTCATAGTCTTACTCACAGGTTGTGGATCCCTTTGTCCCTTTCTGACTTTCGTAGCAGAAACAAGCTTCACAGCACAGCTTGACTGCCTTTGTCCTGGTATTTTTGACCTTTTGTGGTCTTCTCATCTGTAAAATCAAGGACTGTAGCTATTGTCAGCAAGGGTTTGCACTGGATGTGCTTGCAGGTGGAAGGATTCAGGCTGTCTGGGCTCTCAGGGTAAGAGTCTTTCCCATTCCAAGCCAGGGCATGCTGTTTTGTAGGAACTCTGAAAAATGTATTCTGAATGAATACATTTGGGTAATTCCATAAGGTTATTTTGCAGAAGAATCTAATCAACTTATAAATTATTATGTGCTTTTTTTCCTATTTTAAGTTCATGTGAGAAAATTTCCTCCCATATTCTTTTAGGTTTCTCCTTTTCTTTCTTAAAATTTCCCTTTCAGCTCCGTCCCCCAGTGGCACAGGTTAGCAAAGGCACTCAAGGACAGAGTGCCAATAGTGCACGCCTGCCACCTATAGGTGGGCACTTTTATTACAAGGTTTCCCTCATGGCAAAATAGGCAAAAATACATAAATACATACATGCATGCATGCATACATACATGTATACATATGCACATACCCTCCTTCTAACTAAACAAACAAGTAAAAACCAAATGGCTTTCCATGTGTTTGTCATCATTATTCTCCTGAGAACTGCACAAACTGGGATTTTAGGCAATAATTCTTTTGTTACCACAAACCAGATTAACTTTTATGATATGAAAATTTTCTTAAATAGTTTATTATAGTTTCTTATTTAACCAAAGTATTTGGAATTTATAATGCAAAGATATATTTATTTAGAAAGTAAACTGTGTTCTTTACTACTCTCCCTGGATCTGTATGGACATGCTGCCTTTTACACACCTACATGATGCTGATCAGTGGAGGAAAGAACACAGGTCTTGTTTTATATCTGAGCTTGGTTATCTTGACCTGACCTCTTAATAGACAGCTGCTCATCTATTGTGAGTTCTTTGCAGCTTTAATACACTGGAATCTATGGGCAAAAACACAGTGTTATCTACCATCTCAAAGACTGCACTATCAGGGCTGGAGAGATGGCTCAGTGATTAAGAGCACTGTCTGCTCTCACAGAGGATCTTAGTTCAATTCCCAGCACCTACATGGCAGTTCACAACTGTCTGTAACTCCAGTTCCAGGGGATCCAATACCTCTCACAGCCATACATGCAAGCAAAACACCAATGCACATAAAAATTAAAAATAAGTAAGTTATACATGTAAAGACTGTACTACCTATCATGCCCTGGGCTAAACACAATCTCATTTGATCTTCTTGACAAAGCTATGAACTAGGTACCACTATTATAGATAGGAACAGTAGAAGTGTGTGTGTGTGTGTGTGTGTGTGTGTGTGTGTGTGTGTGTGTGTGTGTGTGAGAGAGAGAGAGAGAGAGAGAGAGAGAGAGAGAGAGAGAGAGAGAGAGAGAATCTTCCCTCAAGTTATAAGGACCTAAGGACCAGAGTTTGGCCAAGGACAATCTATCGAGCCTGTTGTGCTTTTACCCACTGTGATGTAAATCCCAAAAGTGTTGTCTTTTTTCTTTTAGAGTCATTTATTCTATTGTCCATTTACAAGTGTTTTGCCTGCATGCATGTGCACCACATCCATTCCTGTTGCCCTCAGGGTCCAGAAGAGGGTGTTGGATCCCCTGGAAGTGGAGTTACAGATAGTTGTGATCCTCCATCTTTTTGTTAGGAATTGAGCCCTAGTCCTCTGAAAGGGCAACACATGCTCTAAACCATTGAGCCATCTCTCCAACCCTGTTGTCCCTTTTCTTACAGTCCCATTGAAAGCGGATATAATAAGAATGCTGCCATTACTATTGATTTAGACATAACAGAGTAGTCCAATCTGGTAGGCTGATACGGATCAAAGAATGAAATTGATCTTATTCATGCTTGGGGATATCCAATAAGCAAGCTGTTCATTTTTTGTTTTATTGTTTTTCTTTTTGTTTTGCCAGCAATGGAACTCAGGGTCTTTCACACTCTACCTTGCACACTCTACCTTGCCCACAGAGCTATGTCTCTAGCCCCAACTAATACTTTATATTATCAATATCCAATGTTTATTGACCATTTAATTCTTCATCTAGAAAGAAACAAAAGACATGGGTTCTATAAGGTAGCATGCGTTGTGTGGTGGAGTTGTAGCGATTACTGAGGGAAAGCTAAAGTAGGAGAAGCATTGATTCAAGGCCAGCCTGGCAAGACCCTTTCTTCTAAAAGCAAAACAAACAAGGAAAACCAAGAAATAAAAGAGATCACCATCCAAGCCTAAAAACTGAGCATGGGCAAAGCACAGCAAAGAGAGAATCAGGAAAGTTAAGGTAGGTTTAATCAGAGAAAAGGTTTTAGCTCTGGAATCAGTGAGAAAGAAGGGTATTTGCAGTATGAGAGGCTGTATGGAGAAAGACTGTGTGCCAGGTCAGGCAGAAAGGAATCTCCATGGTAATGAAGATTGCTGCTTGCAGGGGTGGTCTTATCCCATGAGGATTCTCATCTCCTCTTTGTTTAGTGAGCTTCTGGGTAATGTCTTTATACTCAGGCATCAGCCATTACTCTATTTCCATGGCTATCAATATTTCCTTCTCCCTCAGGGCCCACCAGAGCTGAATTGCATGCTACATGCACATACCTACTGGTCATTTACTTTAGGGGCCTCAAATTAAGCATGTGCATACAAAATTTATCTCTTCCTGTGGGTCTTCCCATCTCAGCTTACGGCTCCAATGTGACACGTTAAGAGGACTCCACCAATCACAGGTGCATCTTCCTTGGCTTCAGGGCAGGACAAACTTGAATTTGAATCCTCACTGTCATGATTAGTGTGATGCCTTGGCCAAACCACATAATTTGATTAGGTCTTATTTCCATTATTTGTAAAATGGAAGGAATACCCATTATTATAGGAATTCAATCACCTAATGAATATATTAGAATATCTTGAAGTAGCAAGTGTGTGAATTTACATTTTTGATGCCCAGTGAATGGTCATTAGTCTGAAGGTTTCTAGAGTCTCATGGCAGTAGCACAAGCACCTCCCACCCGATACTGCTGCATCAGACACTGTTCAGACACTGAACCTATCCAAAATTCTTAAGGAAATCCGGGTTCCCTTTAGTTAATGGGATAGATAAAGGTTAGACTCTTCACTGCCACGGGTTGCCCTCTTATAGTCATGTTTTTGAGTGATCATATTCTTCTAGGCCACAACTACGATGGCCGCCTCTCACAACTCTTTCAGTTTAGACATCTTCTCTTGCTACATCAGACACAGGGTAAACCTTTCTGTTGCTAGTTCCTGGATGTTTTGTCATCCTTTGGTAAAAGCTGTACCTCCGTTCCACTTCTTTTTTTAATTAAAAATTATTATGTGCATGTTACATGATGTGTGTGTTTGAATGTGTGCACTCATATGCCTCGAGAGGCATATGGCGGTCAGAGGACAATTTCTTTTTTCTTTTTTCTTTTTTTTCATTTTTCTTTATTAAGAAATTTTCTACTCACTCTACATACCACCCACAGATCCCACCTCCTGCCTCCTCCCACCCCCCAGCCCTCTTTCCCAAGCCACTCCACATCCCCACACCCCCTAATCAAGGTCTCCCATGGGGAGTCAGCAGAGCCTGGCACACTGAGCAGGTCCAAGCCCCTTCCCACTGCACCAAAGCTGAGCAAGGCGTCACACCACAGGCACCAGATTCCCAAAAGCCTGCCCATAGACCAGGGACAGATCCTGATCCCCCTGCCTGGGTGCCCCCCAAACAGTTCCAGCCAAACAACCGTCTTCTGTATCCAGAGGGCCTAGTCCAGTCCTATGGGGGCTCCACAGCCGCCAGTCCACAGTTCATGGGTTTCCACTAGTGTGGCCGGTCATCTCTGCACATCTTTCCATCATGATCTCGACATCCCCCGCTTGCAGAATCTCTCCAGAGGACAATTTCTTAAGTTGTTTTTCTCATTCCTCCATGGGAGCCAGGGATTAAACTCAGGTCATCAGGCTTTTGCCACAAACATTTTTTTTCTTAACCAACTGAGCCATTATCCCTCGTCCTACTTCTGTATACAATTTTTTCACTAAATCAGTTTTAATTTATGTGTTTATGTACATGTGATTCTTCTGGAGTCCGTCTAGAATAATATACCTTTTATAGAAAAATAATCACAAGGCAACCCATAGAGTGGATCAAAGAAATAAAACCCATCTTGGGGGAGAGTGCTGCTGAGGGATGGCTCAGAATAGGCAGAGAAGTGACTGCTGGAGGAAGGCAGGTGAAAATGCCTTTTTTTTTTCTTGTCATTAAAAACTGTTTATTGAAACAGGCACAAAGCTCTCCTGTTTCTAACAAAAAACATTTATCTCCCCTGGACTGTAAACCTTACCTTCAAAGAAGAACTACAGATCTGACTCTAGCTGATTTAAAATTTGGACACAATTGTGTTTGTTGTAAACATTTTCATTAGAGTGTTTCCTGTAGCAAATGGAGAAATGTACACTGTGAATTACAATGAATTCCCCAGTTTTATACTAAGGGTGTCTGTGAACTTGATCACATTCTCTCACTCAAATGGACGTCAGTATATTCTTAGAATGTTCAGAGTGGTAAAGCCGACACACTTTAACTCTGTTATCCTCCGAGTCCCTCCAAGCAGCTCTGTCCCATCCACAGCCTAAGGCAGTACCCACTGCAAGCAGAAGCAGAGGTTTTATAGTTAGCTCCTCTAACTTAACAGTGTTATCAAGGTCACCCATGGGGAGCATGAGGGAGTTCTTCACTCATTTTTATTGCAAAATAATATTTTATTGTACAACACACTACATTTGATATACCCAAGTACCAGTTAGTGGATATTCTGAATCCAGTATCTGGTTATCATGAAGAATGCTGAACTCATATGGTCATGGTGGCACACACCTTTCATCCACGCACTCAAGAGGCAGAAGCAGGATCTCTGGGTTTGAAGGCAGCCTGGCCTACGAAGTGAAAACCTACCTCAAAAACAAACAAACAAACAAACAAACAAACAAACAAACGATGCTGAACTCTGTATACACTTTCTATAGGCATGCCTTCACTTTCAGTTCTCTTGGTTAAAGCCAAGACTTGCTGAAGTTTGAAGTAACTCTGTGTCACCTTTTTTTTTTGTTTTTTTTGTTTATGTGCCACAGTGCCTGTGTGGAGGTCAGAGGGCAACTTTCTGTGGTGGTTTCTCCTTCCACCATGTGGGTCCCAGGGGTCAGACTCAGGTTCTTGGGCCCAAGAGCCTTAACCGTGGACCTGTTTGCTACAACCCCATCTTGTTACCGTTTCAAGATCTAACAGTCTGTTTTCCAAAGTGGCTGCTGATAGTCTACCTTCCCCTGAGCAATGCATGGTTCCAAGCTTCCATCCTCACATCAGTTCACTTTGTAATCGCAACCACTGCAGTGGAAATGTTAACGCCTTGATGAGCATTCGTGATCTTTCCATGTGCTACTGGTGCTTCGTGATGGTAGCTTTGAGCCTGTGCAAAACGCATGGAGATCTGAAAACCTTTCAGTTAAGATTTTGCTAAAGCCAATGTCCTTTCTAATTCCTTTAGCTGCATATTGCCTTGAGTAATCATCATACGGATTGTATCCTCTTCTGTGGCACTTTTGTTTCTTTTGAATTCTTCCCTGGCCCAGTCCTGAAGGTACTTTCGGTCAGCATCGCTTGGAACTTGCCTAATCGCTCGCAAAATCTTTCTGTAGAGGAGGAGGACTTGTTGCCTTCTCATGAACTGCTCCAGCGTCAGCGCCGTGGGAGGCAAGCGAGAGGACGCCATGCCGCCTACGGAGCGAAAATGCCTTCTTATCCTGTGCACCACGTCGAATTTTCTGTCTCCATCTGTCTCTGTCTCTGTCTCTCTGTCTCTCTCTGTCTCTCTGTCTCTGTCTCTGTCTCTGTCTCTCTCTCTCTCTCTCTCTCTGTGTGTGTGTGTGTGTGTGTGTGTGTGTGTGTGTGTGTTTGCACCAGGGTAAAGTAATTTCCCTCCATATTCCCATAGCACTTCACAAATACATCAGTCTAAGACAGACAATACTGACCTTGAGCAGAGAAAACCATCTGAGCAAGGTTTTGGCTCTGTTGTCCCAGTCTCTGTCCTGTGTGCTCTATCTCCATTCTGCAGAATCCTAGCAGGGTATCTAGTTTGTGGCACTGGCTCAAATATAGGTGCAGTAAAAGTAAGCGGTAATGGATTCCAAATGTGGCAGAACCAAGTCCTGAAGGGTGGGTTAAGAAGGAAGGTAAGCTCTAGAATGAAGCTGGTGATACAAGGTGCTCACTTTTGTCAGGATGTCACAGTGTACACAGGAGAGATCCTGGCTTTTCACCTATGATGCTTCTATACCTCTTAGGAATCTGGACAATTTTTCTAACCCTGCAGAGCTGTGTAATAAAATTGTTTTTAAATAAAGGACTCTATTGTTGGCCAGTGGTGGCACATGTCTATAATCCCAGCACTTGGAAGGCAGAGGCAGGTGGAGCTCTGTGAGTTCAAGGCCAGCCTGGTCTACAGAGTTCTAGGACAGCCAGAACTACACAGAGAAACTCTGTCTCAAAACAAAAACAAAAACAAAACAAAGAAAACCAAGCAAAAACAAACAAACAAACAAAGAAATCTAATCACTGTCCATGCTGCTGAGCTAGTTGAATAATTCTTTGCAAAAGAGACATTTAAATATTTTATTCTGTAAAAAACAGTGTCCGTACAACTTTGAGGGTCCCCCCCTCGTCTCTTCTAATGACTGTTAGGGAAAGGATGATGCACTTCTTTTTTTGAGGCAGGGCCTTCATTATGCATCAGTGGCTGAACTGAAACTCTCTGTGTTGACCAGGATAACCTGGAACTCACAGTGATTGTATTAAAGGCATGTGTCAGTGCCACCACAAGTGAAGATACGTATTTTACTTCGTGGGGGGGGGTCCATGATGAATTTATGTTTCCATAAGGCCTGGAGTACAGCAGACACTCACAAAATACTTAAATTTATTGCTTATAATTGCTTTCTTAGGTATCTTTTTTTCTTCTCATCTGTGAAATATGTTATGTTATCCATATTTCAAAATTTCCCCTTTAAGCACCTAACTCTAGATCCATTCCTGAGAGACGTAGGAATTCATTATGAAGCCTGGGGACTTAGGTGAAGCAGCTTGGTCCAGGTTGGCTAGAGAAGTGGGAAATTTGGTCAGTGCTCTGCCATGTGGATTTCATCAAAGATGGCATCTCACAGTAGTCACTTTACACATTACACACATGTTTGGAGGAGTCCTTCCTGACTGCAGCATGCTTTATACTCCATTCTCTTTCTTTTGGCTTTATATACCTTCACAGTTTATGGTAGAAGCAGAGCCTGTCCTGGTGAATGTGTAACAATAGCTGGAGCCACAGGCAGTACACACATTTACACTTTCTAAACTCAGACAAGATTTTCCTCCCTTCCTGCTCCCCTGGCTCTCACCTCTGATTTTCAGGACTAGGAAATGCATTGTGAAGTCTGCTCCAATTGGATCCTGGATTAAAAAGGAAGGCCTGACAAGGCTGTGATAATCTCAACAAGAGAGTGAGACCCTGCCCCAAGTAAATTCTTTCCTTTCTGTTTTTCATGTTATGATCTGATGAGCCTTGACTAGGCTCAATTAAAAACAATGGCACCATCTTCAAAGGGGAACACCAAGCCCTGAGAATGGGCTTATTCTGCTCCAGGTCTCTGCTGTCTATCCGCCCTTGACAAGCCCCAATGGAAGTCAACAGGTGCATGTCCAAATATAAGTGAACAGGCTTAATGAGAAAACATTGCAGGCTGAGGGGTTTTAGAAGACTTTACTCTGTGGTTTGGGCAGTGGCCTTGCATTTCTTTGCCAGCATACAGAGAAACTTGACCCGTGTCTGTCAGGAGTTAGAGATTCTCATCCCTGCTGTCGCTACACAAGACCTATACACCTCTTCTCCTTCCCAACACAAAGAAAATCTCAAAAACAAACAGTGAGCAGAGATGGGAGCTGAGGAAACAAAGGAGGGAGGGTGGCGAGGCAATGCTCAGAGAGTCCATATTTTATTCCCTTCTGAACACATTTGTATACGTCCAAAACAGAGGGGTCTCTGTTTGGGTGGAGTGGGAACAAAGATATTTGCAAGCAAATTCATCTCAATTAAACTTCCTCCATGTTGGTAATTATGTGACAAACCACTAGAGTTATCTGTGATACAACAGATATATATATATATATATATACATACATATATATATATGTGATATATATAAGTTGCTACCCTCTTCTCAAGAATGGATTGAGAAATGAGACATCAAGAAATAAGCAACAAAAGTAACCTTTCATCTTTCTTTCGGCACTTTCCCTCTCTTACACAGTCACTCACCAGAGGCAGGTTGTATGATCCTATAGGAAAAACTTAACTCCAGACATTTCCAGATTCATTTTCAAAGAAGATTCTGTGATTTCAAAGCTACAGTAAACTTGTCAGTAGAATGGGCCATACACCTCTGTTACCAAGAGCCTAGGGATTCAGTTCAGAATCCACCTTCGTATTCTTAAACATCCTGAGCAAATGATTCTTGTGAGACTAGTCGGAATAACTAGTCTTCATTTTTCATTTTAGTAAGCTATTCTAGATGCTTCACACTTTCAAATAACCACCAAAAAGAGATAAATATGACACCGTTCCCCTAATCTAGAGGCAGAAGCTCTGAGTATACAAATAAAAGAACAGACATCTGAGCTCAATTTACATATCACAGCAATTAGACAATTGTGAGTCAAATAAAAATCTCCAGTTAACTGTCTGTGACAAAGGTAAACACTCACCTTAGCAGTAGGTCAGTGTCAAGCTCTCCATCCTTCTTGTCCAGAGACTAAAACTTTTAGATCCTCAACCTTCAAATACTGGGTCGGGTCAGAAGAGGTGGAGGAACTCCTTCCCCGAGTAGCTGCCGTCCAAAGGCTTGTCAAGGGGCGCTGGTTCCTGCGTCTGTACAGTTTTCTAAGATGCCTGAGGCTCCTCCCCCGGAACCCTCCTGTGATATAGCCCAAGGGAACACACACCCTGCTTTAGCCTGATGCCAATTTCAGATGGGTTTCTGACAGCTGATCACTGTCCTTTAGGCATCCCTGGTAGTCTGGGTAACACCAGTGTGTTCCCAAACACTGAGCTAGGATCCCATCTCAGCCTGCTGAGGCCTTGGTAGAGCTATCTTTTCTGTGTGATGAAGGGCTCTGGCTGGGACCACAGGGAGGCAAAACATTGAGATGTGGCCGCAGCAGTGGAGGCAAGGCATGCATAAACCCCGAGTGAGGAAAAACTCAAGGGTTTGCTTCTCAGCTCCTGCAGTGGCATGGCAGAACTCAGCGCTTGATCACTTTGGGTAGTCCTGCTCTTGGGAAGCAGGCAAAAGGCTCCTAATGAGATCCTAAATTAAGCAAGAAAGGGGCTAACCTCCACAAGCTGTTGGCCTCAGAAACACAAGAAAGCTACAACTTAGCGCTAATCTAACAGCTTGCAAATGCCAGAAAACGGTGTAAACCAAAGAGTAAGTCTACCCGGTGAACCTGCAGTGCCTCCAACTAGCTAATTGGTTCCACAAACACTAAGAGAATCAAATTTTTGCACTGGAAAAACAAAAAACAAGAAAACCCAACAAATTGCTGATCCCAGGTGAAGAAGGGGTAAGAGTATCATGAGTTACGAATTTCTAATTAAAATGATGTAAAAAGTGCAAGAAGAGAAGTGAGATTTAGGCTCAATGAAAAGAAAATTAATTTTATACCACTGAACAAACACCCCCTCCATCTTGGGAAGGCAGTTCTTATTCCAGGGAGGCTGCCATTGAGGAAAACATGTTTTCAAACTTCTACTTTGAAAACGACTTCAAAATCAATTACTAAGAAATCGTACTCTCATATTATTCTTAATGCAAGCTGTTTTGTTTTTGTTGTTCACTTGGTTTTACCAACTCAGGTTTTAGACATTCTAAAAAATCAGATTCTGGCCGGGTGGTGGTGGCACACGCACTCGGGAGGCAGAGGCAGGCGGATCTTTGTGAGTTGGAAGCCAGCGTGGTCACAGAGCAAGATCCAGGAAAGGCGCAAGGCTACACAGAGAAACCCTGTCTCGAAAAAAATCAAAAACAAAACAAAACAAAAAAAAATTAGATTCTCCCTTGAAAAATAAATGTTTGCTACTATTGGAGAGAAACATACTTGAGGTCTAGTGGAGACTTCAGAAAGGTGATTTCAGAAAAGAGTAGAGAATAGCTTCACTGTGGAAAGAAGAGCAGACAATGGGAAAAATTGCTCTAAAGAAAACAGTAGCTATGCAAATGCTATTTTATTTTTTGAAGTGAGATTGCTTAATAATCGGTCCAATTAACAAACTTCATTTTTTATTAAAGGAATGTTGTTGAAATATATACAATTCCTTTTAAGACACAAGAGGAAAGGCATACTAAAAGCTGTCTTTAGCTTTTTCATTTTTATGGGAAGACCTCACATCCCTTGCTATGGCTATATTTATTGACCAGAAAAGGGAGTTTCCTGCATGCACATTTTCTTCATATCTTCCATAGTCTTTTCCAATCTTTGATCTCTAAATTTTAAGGTTTTTTTTTTTTTTTGGTTTTTCGAGTCAGGGTTTCTCTGTGTAGCTTTGCGCCTTTCCTGGAACTCACTTGGTAGCCCAGGCTGGCATTGAACTCACAGAGATCCACCTGCCTCTGCCTCCCGAGTGCTGGGATTAAAGACGTGCGCCACCAACGCCCGGCGATAATTTTAAGGTTTTTAAAATCTATTTTTATTTTCTCTCCCCCCCCTCTCTCTGTGTGTGTGTGTGTGTGTGTGTGTGTGTGTGTATACATCACTTGTGTGCAATTGCCCATGGGGGCCAGGAAACGATGTTGGATATTTGGGAACTGGTTTGTGGGTACTGGGAGCCAAACTCTTGTCCTCTGGAAGAAGAGTAGCACACACCCTTACCCACTGAGCCCTTTTTCCAGCCACAGTCTTAGAGAACTTACTTGCTTTCTCCTTCTCTTCAGGAATTCTTTCATTTATGTCAACAGTTTCTTACTTATTTTTGACACAGAGTCTTGCTACATAGGTTAGTCTGGCCTCAAAACTGTGACTCCCCTGCCTTTGCCTTCCAAGTATCAGGGTTGCAGGTTGGCACCACCACACCTAGCTTGAAATTCTTTTCTTAAAAATTATTTTTTAAAAAATAAAATATAATTATATCATTTTCTCCCTTCCCTTTCCTTTAACTCCTTCCATGATCCCCTGCTCTCGTGCCCTCTAGGATTCGTAACCTCTTTTTCTTTAGTTGTATTGTTACGTATGTGTGTAAACACTTAGATATATAAACACACCTGCTGAGTCCATTTTGTGTTGCTTGTATGTTTCATGGCTGACCACTGGGAACTGGATAACCAGTTAGGAGGCTAATCTCTGAGGAAGACTGGTTCTCCCTCTATTCACAATCCTTAGTTGTTTGTAGTACTTTGTCTAGGGATGGGGCCCAGGAGATTTCCTCCTTCCACAATAGTGTATTAATTGGCATCATCTTTGTTCAGGTCTCGTTTAGGTAGCCATATTGCTGATGTATCAAGTGTGTTGAAATTCTTTTCTTGATAATAGCACTTGCCTATCTGGGAATGAGGGGTCCATTTAGGGGCAAATGGAATAGAGGGAAGTCTGAATCATATGAGAGTCTATAAATTCTATTTTGAAGATGTTTTCTTATACAAAAATTAATAACAATAATATGATTACAGATTTTAACTCTAAATAATTATTCCCATTCTCCATCTCAAGTACATTAATGTTGTCCTGTCTCTCAAAGTCCCGTTGGCATTTCTAAAATCACTAGAAAAAAATTGAAGTTCTAAAGTTTTCCAAAAATGCTGATTTATGAAGCTATATTTCTTGGTGCACATTTATAGAACTTTTCCACAGGCTTCTTATTTCATGTGGTGAAGCAATCAGTATGGATGGAGTAGCTGTACAAAGCTCTTATTCTTGCCACATTATGAAATCACCAGTTCAGCACCACACACAGACACAGACAGACAGACAGACAGACA
>CABHPH010160187.1:21422-47905 GCA_902168325.1 Peromyscus nudipes | reverse complement strand
ACACACACACACACACACACACACACACACACACACACACCCAGTCACATTTTAGACTCTTCTTCAGCAGGATGTAAAAGTGTGACAGTCATGCTCAGTGTTAGTTACTTTTCCGTGGCCCTGGCACGGTCCCTGACATCAGCAACTGGTTGTGTTGACTTTGGGCCCACAGTGGGGCAGAAGAACGTGATACGTGAGGTGGAGGCTGTTCACCCCACAACACACAGGAAGCAGCTAGAGAAAACGGGATGAGGGAAGATATGCAACCTCCAGTGACCTGCTTCCTCTGTCTAGGTCCTGTCTCCTACTTTTTGTCACCTCCCAATGAGGCCACCATGTGAATCTATTTGGGATTAATGTATTGATAAGATCCAATCATTTTCTAAAGGTCTACACCTTTAGACAGCCACACCCCCAATATGTGAGTCCCGGGGACGTTACCTAATAAATCATAAGACACATTACAAGCTGTCTCTCACTGTAGGTCCTCTTAAGGGCCACTCTCTGTCACCCTGTCATCAAGCATCCTTAAGGTGAGAGCGAAGACAAAGAGGTGCAAAGCCCTTCTCTGGTTTGGTAGAATTGAGAAGTCTCCAGATTTCTCAGGTACGGTGGGGCGGGCTCAGGGCACAGCCTGCCCCTTGTAACTCTATATTCAAAGGGAAGGGTTGCGAATCAACCTGCCACATGGGGATTCCTGCTTCTTCTCCGGCTCAGCCTCTAGAAGGAAGCCCACCTACAGGCTGATCCAGCCTGTGCAGACTAGACAACAGCACCCACTCACTGTCAACGTACAGGTGTTGCTGGCCCAAAGCGTGACTTGCCATTCACAGAGGCAACACAGCCCCCTTTTGAGACGCTCTTTGTCTTCTCACTACTATAACCGAAGGAGTAGTGAAACCACTGCATTCGCCCACTCCTTGGGTAGAAGCGAAGGCTTACTGGAGAATATTAAACTGCTACGGCTACCAGGGGTGAGAGAATGGCCAAAGGTGGGCAAAACATCATCCATTTTAATGGGGTGTGTTTGCGGTGGGAGGAAGCAGGCAAACAGGAAGAGCCTGAAAGTTAGAGTAGCAGAGGATGGAATGGGGTACAGGGCTAGAGGACCCTGAGTGCTAGCCTGGGAACGTTGATATGGATTTATTACAGGTATGTGTTAATAGGGACTAGGTGTCCCATTTCTGGAGGTAGTCTGCTCTAGGGTCAGATAAGGGAAGTAACAGCTCTTCCGGACAAACAGAAAGTTACCTCACAAGTTTCTGAGCGATGCATATTTAACGTTTCTGTTTATCAGCTGACAATCCTTCTGATCACCCCGTCTAAGTGCAGTCTGAGCTGAGCCCAGACTGTCATTTATGACCCTGTCTTGGCACAGCCATTTTGGGGCTTGGGAACCCATTTAGGACTTGACAACTACCTGTTTGTGTGGATAGTTTCTCAGCTTTTTTTGGTGCTAGATAATTCTTGGTCACTGGAACTGGTCTCCACATAGTCACATCTGTAGTAGCACCCTTGACCTGAACTCAGGTCAGTTCTGA
Organism: Peromyscus nudipes; assembly: GCA_902168325.1. Classification (NCBI taxonomy): domain Eukaryota; kingdom Metazoa; phylum Chordata; class Mammalia; order Rodentia; family Cricetidae; genus Peromyscus; species Peromyscus nudipes. The sequence goes on along the minus strand of CABHPH010160187.1, from coordinate 46,364 downwards.
TCAAGACTGCTCCAGACACTGTCACATGTAACTTCAAGTGGGGTGGCCGGTGGTCACTCCACTGTCAATCACTGATGGTCAGTGACGTGGGAATGCTCTTGGTCTATGTAAATCTGTCCTGATGGAGTATTACTATGATTTATGTAAGATTTAAGAAAAAAAACCACAAGTGCCCTTTTGGAAAATTAATTATTTTGTAACTGCATGAGTTAACCTGTAATAAAAACAATGGTCAAATTCTACCTTTTACAAAAGTGTTCACTGTCATTTCTGTTGGGCCCAGAATGTCACAGGCACATCTGCCCTTAGGTCACCCTCCACCTTGGTCAAGGTTCAGTCGATAATACAGGAGAGGTTAGCTTGGGGGTGACTTTGAACAGAGAGGCCTGTGAGGCCATGAGTGGGGGCTGAGGGCAAAGTCCTGGCATCTGGCAAAGCCTACATATGCATCATTCTCTGTGGAACTCAATCATCAGTACGATTACTGAGATAATCAAGGATTTTTTTTATTTCCCCAGTCCTTAAAAAAACTATCTCATGTTTATTTATTTCACCATGTGGTGCAAAGAATATTATTTATTATATTGTTTAATTAACATGTAAAAATGTGCACCTGTAAAGACTGTGGAAAGATCTCACCAAATGAATCATCATATCCTTTTTTTTTCAGATACTTATTGTGTGGGTCATGAAAGCCTTTAAAAATCTGTTCTCAAGGGCTGGTGAGATGGCTCAGTGGTTAAGAGCACCGGCTGCTCTCCCAGAGGACTCAGGTTCATATCCCAGATCCCAGCACCTATATTTTGGCTCACAGCCACCTGTAACTCCAGTCCCAGGGGATCTGATGCCTTCTTCTGATCTCTGCAGGCACTGGAGGTATGTAGTGCACAGACATGCAATGCAGGTAAAATATTCCATGCACATAAAATAAAACAAATGAATCTAAAATCTACTCCTTTTGCAGTCTTAAAGTAGAAGTGACTTTGTTATTGACAATAGCCACTGTGAAATGACTGCAATTATTCATCCTATCCAAAGGAAATGTTGTATCCTTTGACCAAAATCTCCCCCATTTTCCCTACTCTCACCCAGCCCCAGCAAAGACGATCATTGAGAGCAGGAGTGTTGCTGGAGAGCTTCTCTCCAGCTCCCAAGTCCCGCCAGTCTCCAGCTCCCAAGTCCCGCCAGTCCCTGGTTCCCTGACCGAACCCATTCATAAAATGAACACACAGACGCTTACATTATTTAAACTGCTTGGCCATTAGCTCAGGCCTATCATTGTCTAGCTCTTACTCTTATATTTAGCCCATTTCTATTAATCTCTACTTTGCCACGTGGCTCGTGGCTTACCGGTACTTTACATCTTCCTTCCCCTCGCCGCGGCTCCAGCCAGTCTTTCCTTTCACCTTCCTGTTTCCTCTCTTCTCTTCTCTGTTAGTCCCGCCTATACTTCCTGTCTGGCTACCAGCCAATCAGTGCTTTATTGATACAGAGTGATATCCACAGCACAGGAGCCATGCCATAAAGAAGCAGGAGAAGGGTGACAGATGGGAGGTGTGACCGTTCTTTGGAGGGCCTCTCTTGGCATTCTGAGGGTGAAGACAGTGCTTATTTCAAATCAAGATCGTGTCTTTTAGGAAGGGGACGCCATGTCTGGGAATCTGTATGGTGGTGTATAAACATGGAATTTTACTTTTTTTTTTTTTAAATGGCTCAAAGACCAAACTGAGAACACGGGAAAGTAATGAGCAAAGAGCTGTTCCCTCAAAGGGTTCCGAATGTTCAGTTTCTAACAGACCACTTGCTCACTCAAAGCAACAAAATTACCTCCTCTTCCCTCTTTGGTTGGCTGGAGGGCTTCATTATGTCCCAATTACAGTCTGAGAAGATGGGGCCTTTTACTCAGCAGTGCTGTTTTGATTATTTGACTGAATTTCCCCCCATCAATTCCCTTGGCTGTACACATCTGTAGCCTTCTTATTTTTCTGGAAATCAATGTGCTCAGCTCAATTAGTTTTTTCTTTTTTAAAGAGAGAACAGAAACAAACAGCTGGATTTCTTGAAGACTGTTCTGTCTCATTTTTACTTGAAATAAAGTTTCCTGCAGACTGCCTTCCAGCAGGTGAAAACCAGCATAAACTCAGTCAGAGGTTGCTGACCTAAGAAACCAAGACTACATGGAGTTTCTGCCAGGGACCCATTCATGCCAGGGGAGTTGTCAGAAGACAGCAAAGTGCCAGCTTCATGTGCAGAAGGGGACTCCTGCTTTTGGAGAAGATGTGGCCAGCTCACAGATAGCCCAGCAGGGGGATTCTGAGGACATGGCTCAGATATTGTCAACCAGCATTCTCTATGCCCCTTCACACCCCTGCTCAGCACCTCTTGGTTTCTTTTCATCACACACCTCCTACTTGGGCAGTAGCTGGATCTCATTTCCCACATAGAAGGAGAATGACAGCACGCTGTGAAAATGTCTGTTGGCCGTGAAAAGGCAGTGTTTGTCCCTGCTTTTCAGCTATTGCTCAGGTTAATCATTTTCTCAGCGGGAACAATGCTGCCCAGATAACCAAAGGAGTTTTTTTGTTTGTTTTATTTATTTTTTTCCTGAATCTAATTCTGGCATGACCATGGCTGTATCTACGGATACCACCCAACACAGGGACATGAACAAGGTGGTGATTAGACTTCTCAGTCATTCAACAAATATGCCTAATGAATATAGATGAGGGTATTCATTACAGAAAGTCAAACCAGACCTGTTCCCATAGTGACTCCCGAAGCAGATGTGAGTTCCCACTGAACTCAACGGTTTTTTGTTTGTTTGTTTTTTGGCTTTTGGTTTTTTGAGACAGGGTTTCTCTGTGCAGTTTTGATGCCTGTCCTGGATATCACCTTTGGAGAACAAGGTAAATGTAGCCGGGGAAAGAGAGCCCGAGAAGATGTCATTGGAAGCAAGACCATGCAGTTCAATGCTTAGTGTCAGTCTTTGTCCTAAAGCAATGCGCGTATTTCAGCAGTGGGTTTGAGCAAGCGTCTAGTGGAACCAAATTTACCTTACACCATGTAAGTGATTTTTTTTTAAAGCTCTATTTATTTTAAAATTAGGTTATAGACAGTTTGGGTTCAGACTGTAGAGCATAAGTTAAAATAAATTGCACAGCATTAGCCAACATGAATGTCTTTATGAAAGGAAGTTATGTTGATGTAAGTCATATTACAGAGCAAACAAGCAAAACAAGCAAGGTCATGTCGCTGTATCAGAAGGAGCCAAGGCTGGACACAATATGCATTGGAGGGGGTCCAGGGACTCGGATGAAGTTTGCAGAACTCCAGAGGGTAGGCCTGGTCTAGAAAACTGAGTACTGAGGCTCTCTGTGAGCTGGAACAAGATCCAAGGCCTAGATGGAGAGGGACTGCTCAATGTAAAAGGACCAAAGGGCAAAGACAAAGAGCCTGGCCCTGGGGCCATAGCAGCCTGGAGATTGTGCTTTATGATGTTGGGAGTATGCTTCTCACATTATATTATTTTTCTAGATTACATGAATCAGTATACCAATACAATTTGAACATGCCTGTCCTCACAAAGCAATATTCCACTGGATACATACAGTTTATTTATTTATTTTTTTGCTGTTGTTGTTGTTTTTTTTGCAAAGTTTATACTTTGGGGCTTAAACTCTGAGAGAACTCCTAAGAGCATATACACACAAAGAGCTAAATAATCATTCTTTTAGGCCCCAGGACATTCTCCACTGACTATTCCACTCACTCTGAATTATGTCTTTCTCCCGCTTCATTTTTTTTTATGGCTTCCCCATTTGCAGCTTTCTGTCCCTTTCTGTCCATTTTGTTAATTGTTTCTTCCTCCAGATGGTCAGGTGCCTAAAGGCAAGCCATAGGAGAGCTGGCCATTGTCCTCCTAGCCACCTTGCAGACCCACAGGAAGTCAGCTAGCATGCTGAACTAGTGTGGATGCTCAGAATCCCATAGTGACTCCCGAAGCAGATGTGAGAGACTGCCTGAACTTCATCCGAGGGGAAGCTTCTCTAACTGGCCGGGGAATGGGCCAGGGGGAAGGGCAGCTTATTTCACTGTGTGTCACTTGAATGTTTAAAATTTTTCGTGTACATGAATTTTATTACCTGCCCGCACTAAAGCTAGGCAAATAGCAGATATACCCTTTAAATACAGACATCTGTCAGGTGACCCAAATCCTTGTCATTTTTTCCATACAGGGTCATTTCAAAGCATTTTTATGCCTTGACTCATGTGGCTCTTAAAGCAAGTTCACGCCATAAGTGCTATTATTTTTGTTTCAAACACGAGGAACCAGACGAGGCACAGACATGTTGAATAACTTGTTGAAGGCTGCAAGGCTATGGTGGCTGTCCCAGGCTCAGAGCTCATCAAGCACATAGCCACCACCCACCGCCTTACTCAGGATGCTCTGCTTGCTATTAATTGACGTCTGGCCTTTGCTGTCTTGATTTGGTGCCTGAGAATATCTGTGCAAACCGGTTAGAGGGAAATCTCTGGCTAGAGTGGATTTTCATCTGGGTAACCAAAAGTCCTCTTGAGCCATCACACAGTAGGGGAGGAAAATGCAGAGCTTGGATAAAGGTTTGCCTGGTGCCTGTCCTGGGACTGTCTTCCAGGCTGGGCTTTGTAACATCATGGATGAGTTATATGGTAAGATGGCTGTAGTCTAGTGCATGTTAGGAATAAATACAACAGAAGAAGGAGCCATGTTTCTCAGTGATGGTCATGAGAGGCTAGGGAGAAACTCACTCCATGAAGGAATTTCCTTGCTTGGCACTGATCGTGATTGTTTTCATTTGGGCATGGTAGATGTGTTAGTTTTCTGTCACCATAACAAAATGCCCGAGGCAAACTTATAAAGAGAAAGGATTTATTTTGGCTGCATTTTGGAGGTTTCAATCCACAAGCAGTTGGCTTTGTGACTTTGGGCCTGTGGTGAGGTACTAAACAATGGCAGAAGTATGTCACAGAGCTGAACTACTAACCTCATGGCCAGGAAGCAAGTGATAGAGAGAGGAGAGGGTCAGAGCTGCACTTGTCTCCAGCACAAACTTGCTGCCAATGACATAGAGTCCTCCCTCCGGGCCCCGCCTCTTAAAAATCCTGCTGTCCTCCAATAGTGCCTTTGGGAGACATGCAAGACACAAACTCTAGTGGAAGGCGACAGCAGTGGCTGGGCTCAGCTTTCTAGTTAACAGTGAGTGACAGGACCATCTTCATCTTCATCAGGGAGTGAAATGGGCTGTAGGAAGCAGCCTGTCCCATTGCAGAGAGTAGGGGCTTGGGAGACATACGGAGTGAGTTTGGACATTCCTGCAAACACTTCAAAGGAATTTCTGTGGTACTTGAAGTGACTTCAAAAATAAACTCCAGCAACTGGAAAAACACTCTTGTTACTGTGTAGTTTGATGCTGGGTACCAGATAGTTGATGACTGTTGAAGGAATAAGTCGAAGCAGAATTTGGGGACAAACTGTGTCTCCTGTTATCCAAATTCTCTTCCCTCAGATGGATGTTTGCTTAAATATCGACCCCTTGTGAAATCTCATGCCTCCTTTTGCTCACTCGACACTTCATGCTGTATTTGGATTTTGTTGTTGTTGTCGTTTGGGTTTTTTTGTTTGTTTGTTTTTTTGACAACACACTCCATATTCACTGTTTCAAAAACTGATTTTTTTCTATATTTCTGAGATCACTACTGGAATGTAAGGGTAACAAAACTTCTGTTACACCCTGTCCCTAGAACAGAGCAGTAACTTGATGTACATGCATTTTTATTGAATGATACTGACCCATGGTTCCTCACCATGGCTCATCCTCTGAGTGCAGAGCTACCACATTTAGCAAATAAAAAATACAGGATGATCTCCCATTTGAAGATCTAATAAATAACAAACGGCATTTTCACATGGCTATGCCATATGGAATATTTAAAGTACACTCTCACTGAAAATAACTTATTGTTTATATGAAATTCAATTGAGTCTTTCAGTGAATTATACTTAGGAGATTTATTTTTCAAATGTAGTTTATTTTCTTAGAGATCCTGAAAGTTTTTAAATTAAAAGCCATGTTGCATTTCAGAGTAAGAGCAATACTGTGTTTTGCCTTGGTTGTAACTAGATAGGATTATCTCCTTTCAAATGTGGACCATGATTATTGATAGCCCTTATCCAAGACAATGATTATCTTGTAAGTAAGGAAAACACAGGACCAAGGAAAGAACAGTCACACCAATGTGAGGTACTTCAGTCATTCTGAGTACGCTTTACTGTGTGTGTTCCTGTGCTAACACTGTGAGTGCCTAACTACCAGGCAACCGTTCTACTGATACTGTCGGCTAAAGGAAGTCAACAGCTATAGAACACAGGAAATGCTCACCACCTGAAATCAAGGTGTTGAGCAGATCCATCTCTTGTCTGGAGGCTCTCAGGAAGGCACCCTTCCGGACTGAGCAGGCTGCTGTCCAAGTTTAGCTCCATGCTGCTTGGGACCCAAGATCCCTACTTCTTCACTGGCTTTTAGTGGGGAGCAGGGCATTGTTTCCAGCTTCTAAAGTCTGTTTGCATACCATGGCTCTTGAATCCATTTCTCCATCTTCACAGTGCTCTATGATGGCTCAAGTCTTTCCTGTGCTTTGAATCTCTGACTTGCTCCTTAGCTGTGTGTGTCTCACTTCTTTTGCTATTGCTGAAGTAAGTAATTGCTTGATCCCACTCCTATAAGCAAAGACAGCTTTCATTTCTTTGGACCTGTAACCTTGATTCCCTCAGCTACATCTATTTTGCCATGTATTGTAACATATTCACAAATAAAATGTCAAGGATGAAGATCATGGGGACTCAAATCCTGCTTACCACAGCTATCTCTGGCTTTGGGGACAAAAATACACCACACACACACCACATACACTACTGATGATTGATGGTGGCTGGGACTAAGAAAGAGGCATGAACTGAGATGACCCAGAGCAAAGCATTCTATATCATTTTTTATTTTTAAATCAGGCAAATGTATTATCTAGTTTAAAAATAAGTGAATGCCAACCAAAAACTGAAAATAGTACTTAACATAATTTTTGTATAATTTGACTGTGCCATGGGTGCTCAGCTTGGATGTTATTTCTGGCAGTGTACGTGAGGGTGCTTGCAGACAGATGATGCTGGAGTCAGATCTATCAAAGTAGATTACCCGGGTGGGCAGGCATCCCTCAGTCCACTGAAGGACTCAGCAGAGTGGAGGGAGTAGGAGGAATTTACCCAGTCGTCCCGTGCCCCCCCCCCCCCCCCGCGCCTGGTTGACCTGTATCCCCCTCATCTGCTCCTGCAGTTCTCAGACCTTTAAAGTCAGGCTAGCATCACCCCTCCGATATTCTGGAGTTTCCAGCTCACAGATACTGTTTCGTTATTACTCTTCCACATGGTCATCATATGAGCCAATTCTTCATAATCTCTCTCACCTTCCCAACTTCCCTCCCTGCCTTGCTGATTTTACTTCCCTGGAGAACCCTGACCTAACACAGACGATCCAGCAATTCTACTTCAGGGAATATATACATGGAATCAAAAGCAGGGTCTTAAGGTGGTATTTTGTATGCTCATGTCTGTAACAGTGCTACTCACAATAGCCAAGGGGAAGGAATAACTCAGATGTCTGTTGGTGGGTGACTGAATAAGCAAAATGTGGTATAAGCATGGAATGCAATATTATCCAGACCTAAAATAGAAATTATGATACATGCTACAACATGGATGATCCTATGCTAAATAACATTGTGTGGGCTATCTAAAGTAGTTAATTTTCGAGACCCTGAAATTAGAACAGGGGTCCTATGCATCCTACAGTTAAAGTAAAGGTGGTCCTGGTTCTCTCTGTCAGTGGCTTCACTAATATAAATGCTACAGGACTACATTCATGGAATGGGGACTGACTCGTCCCATCCCCAGGCCTGTGGTTCAGACTGGATTCTCACAGGGATCTTCAGTCTACACTTTGTTTCTCTGGCTTTAATTTCTGTTCCTTGAAATAGTCACTTGCACACATGATTGACAGTGAGAATGTCCAACCCCTTCATCTGCATCCCCATCCTTAGTCCAGAGCCAGTCATCTGTGCTCAACGCCCCTCAAGAGAAAAATGGTTACTGAATACAATGGGTTTAATAATACATTTTGATCATGAATGCACCATCATTTACAGGATGGGAATACCAATCATCTTTCTTTTCATCTAGGTTGTGCTACTATGGAACCTGCTCCAATTTGGCTTGTATTTTTGCTTCATTTACTGATAGCCTTTCCTCTTCTTTTCTCCTACAAAATGTAAAAAAAAAAAAGTTACATATTTGTCAAATATTCTATCAAAATTTTTATCAGACGTTCTATGTATGTACATATCTATCTGCCATCTCTCCCTCTCCCCTCCCTCCATCTGAGGCTGTTATGGACTGAGTTATACCCCCTCTCATTTCGTGTCTTGGTATATTAACACCTAGTACTCCAGTACATGGCTATATTTGGATCTAGCATCTCAAAAAAGCTAATTAAGTTTAAATGACTTCATTATAATGGTCTTCATCCAATATGATGGTGTTCTTATAAAGAAGGGGAATTAGACACACAGTGGGAACCACGGGAACATACTGAGAGAGGACTGTTATCTGCAAGCCACAGAGAGAGGCCTCAGAAGAAATCCGCCTGCCAGTATCTTGATCCCGGGTCTCTAGCCCCCAGACCTGTGAAACAGTACATTTCTGTTGTTTTGGTTTTTTTTTTTTTTTGAAACAACACATGTCACTCAGGAGCACTTTGCTATGTAAGCCCTGGCAAAGTAAGACTGACTGACAGCTTCATCGCCTAGGAGCAGGCCGTCACCCACCACAGAGTCAACACACACATTCCTAGAGGAGCCAAAACCCGATGATGCAGAGAGTTGGCCCTGGCCACACAGACATGTTCACCTTATCAGAATGAATACTTCCTTTACAGACTTCAACAACTGTTCTTGTGTGTGTGTGTGTGTGTGTGTGTGTGTCTATGTGTGTCTGTGTGTCTGTGTGTTTGCTTAACTTATCTCCAAATACTGAAGTTGTACAAATGGACAGGCTATGCTGCTGATGGCTGTAAAATACATATTCTACGTGTGAATAGGACAGAAGTAATAGCCAAATACCTCCCTATCAAAGCAAAATTTTCCTGGATGAGCAAAGCACAGAAACCAGACCATGCTGAAAGCCCTGCTCTGATTGGATGGTGTTTGTTCCCTCAAAGGTTCAATTCTCAGAGAATTTGGTTTACAAGGTAGTAGAGGTGCTGGGAGGTGAGACCTTTAGAATGGATTAGTGATTTTCTTCTTCTTCTTCTTCTTCTTCTTCTTCTTCTTCTTCTTCTTCTGTTGTGGGTGCTGGTTCTTGGATGTCTAGGATCACAAGCTAAACCAACCTTATGTATTACTCACTACTGGATTGCTGTGGGACGTCTTTCTGTATGCTATGAATATGTGTTGCTCTGATTGGTTGATAAATAAAGCTGCATTGGCCGATGGCAGGGCAGGATGGAGCCAGGTGGGAAAATCCAAGAGAGATAGTGGGAGGAGACAGGAGAGGAAGGAGACACTGTGAGCCGCCAGCAGGAGATGCAAGATGTGAAAATACAGGTAAGCTACAGCCATGTGGCAACTTATAGATTAATAGAAATGTGTTAATTTAAGATATAAGAGCTAGCTAGCAAGAAGCTTGAGCCACAGGCCATGGCCATACAGTTCATAATTGATAGAAGCCTCTGTGTGTTTACTTGGGTCTGAGCAGCTGCAGAACTGGGCAGGACACAGGAAAACTGCCAGCTACACTGCGTGTTATATGGTAGCAAAGGAGGGTGGACTGTGATAGGCACCTTTCACTTTAAAATGTGATGCTTCTACGTGTATCTGTGGGAAGAGTCACTTGGCTTTGTTCTTGTTAGTATGTAGGAGGAAGGAGCTAGGAAGGTGACAGGCTAGCGATGAGGGAGACATTCTGGTTTGCAGTGCTTTATTGGCAGGAGAGACAGGCCCTAACTCTGTGCAGTGGTTTGTCGTCTATGACAGTGAGCTGCACTGATGGACAGAATTGCAAACCTGACTGCCCTTCTGAAGTTTGGGCAGTATGAAGGGGGTTCTCCTTTCAGGGCATGGATCGGTGGGGGTAAGGGGGTTATGTGGTGGGGGGTTGCAGCAGCCTGCCCCTGTTAGTATTCTTCACTGCTTGCTTATCTGTGCCACCGAGGTGATTTGAGTGATAAAAAGCAAACCATCCTAATGGTTTTTTATAAACATGTTTAGTCCCGGATAAAAGGCTGAATACTAAGTGGGAGATAAAATGGCTGATTTCCGTTCTAGCTCTTTCTGGCTTTTGCTATCGCTGAGTTGGAAAGAAAGGGAGCATGAAGCCTGGGGGTTTATTTCTAAACACACACACACACACACACACACACACACACACACACACCCTGTGGCTCTGATTTATTTATAAACATGCAGACATTACGACACAGCTCTGAAAAAGGCTCGAGCCTTCTCACAAGCTTTGAGTCTGAACACGTTGTTTTGTTTTTCACAGGAAACTCACTTTAAATGTGACTTCATTGATCCAAAATCCAAACTGACTTAAACCCTGATTAATGATGAAACCTGCAGGGAAAAGTGTCCAAAATTACTATGAGTTTGAAAAGTATAAATATAAATTTAAAATATACTTTGTTTAATATATATATATATGCGCGCGCGCGCGCACACACACACACACACACACACACACACACACATATATCTCCCTGATGAAAGTGGAGACAGTAAACTATGAAAATCTGTATGGGATGTGCTGGGACAGAGGATGTGTATTCAAACAGGTAAAATCTCCCAGGCTGGAGCTGCAAAGGGCATGCTTCCTGCCCACAGAAACACCCTTGGTGAAAAACAAACTCGTCATTTGTTTAGTCAGCTTGGGCCTGGGAAGAGTTTGCCTATTTATACAGATGCGTCCCAAGCTCTGAAGATTGAACTCTAAACACCGAACTATTGACCACCGTAAATCATCCCCAAATGGTGGAGTGCACAGCTGGTCCAAGTCAGCGCACAAAAGCAGTAAGACCTGGCAGTGGCATGCAGGCTGTGTTTAGGGTAGCACTATATATAGCTGGGATGTTACAAATCACCATGGAGCTGGGTTGCCTGTCACTCAGATGAGCCAGAAAGACCAGTCCCCGTGAGACCAAGAACTCATGTGCTACAATGGGAAAATTAAACCCAATCAGTGTTTCCTAAACTATGATCCACAATAATAGGATTCTGTAGGCTGGATAAAATGGATTATAAGGGGCTGGAGAAATGGCTCAGCGGATAAGAGCATTTACTATTCTTGCAGAAAATTCAGGTACAGTTAGCAACATCTACAGGGTGGCTCACAAACATCTGTAACTCCATTTCTAGGGGATCTGATGTCTAATTCTGACCTCTGAGAGCACCAGGCATGCATGTGATGCACATACATGCATGCAAGCAGAACACTCCCACACATAAAATAAAACAAGTCTTTAAAAACAAGGATTCTAGATATGCTTAGACAAGTCACAGTTAATAATTAAATAAGACCGCTTGACATCTCTTAGGCTTCACATAATGATATCATGACTCCCCTAAATGGGAAGAGGATAAAGTATGTTTGCCAAAGGTTCTGGAATACAGAGAGGATCCCTTTGGAAATGCTGAGCAAGCAGGTGTGACATGACAAGATTCTAGGGAGAGAACCAGGTCATAGGATACAGGAGAAGGGGAGGAGAGATTCCTGGGTCCGGCTTCTAGTTCCTTCTCTATGATCATCCAAGCTCCTTTGACTGTCCCACCCGGGTTGGAAACAGAACCTGCAGCAGTTTCTTGTGGAAGAAGTTGATTAAGGGGATGTTAAGAAGGAAATAGAAGCAGTAGCTATCGGCAGAGATGACGTCACACGCTTGGCCTCATTGGGGCCAAGCTACCCTACCATCTGCCATCTTTACTCTGAGTCAGAAGTAGCCTTTTGTACCTGGGTGTCAGCAGGCTCAGGGAAGCTGACTGTCCCATCCCTATTCCTGAGCAAGGTAGAACCTTCCAGACAAGGAGAGTTTGGTACAGCTGAGGGCACTCTAGGGATGAAGGGTGGTGTGAACCACCTGTATATAATATTGGTAAACTCTCGTATGCTGTTTGCGCTTATTGACAGCTAAGAGATGGGCTGCCTTGTTCTAGACTCCAACATGTTTACTTCAACCGTCCGCAAAACTCCGTAGCAGACTGGCTCCTTAGCTCTGTGACAGGGAGAATGAAAAACAGTAAGCAGCAAGGAGTATTTAAAAAGCACTGCCCCCTGAGAGCAGTAAGAAGGTGAACCATTTCCAACAGAGATTATTATTGTTTAGCTCCTGGTATGGAAATGCTCATGATGAGAAGAAGAAGTCAGAAGCTAATCCACAAAGAACTCATCTCTGCCATGCCTGAAACTCTCCCACCCAGGAGCACCAGGCTGCTTCAACAAGGCTCCCCACTCCATTATTTCTACTGGATGCTGCAAGCCCCTGACCTGATGGTAGTTTGACATTTATCTGATCTTCTGTCACTTGCTACTCATTCTTTTACTTTTGTTTGCTATATGCTTTACAATGCCATTCATTCAAGACCAGAAGCACAGCTAACCTGATTGTTCTTCGTACAAAAAAAAAAAAAAACCCATGGTTTAACATGCTCAGTGACTGTGTGAGATGTGGACGTGGGCCCGGGTACTGCCTGGGCTCATGCCACACCCATTTAGAACTGGCTCTGTCGACTACCAAAATTTCCAGTAAATTCCGGGTGAAGTGGTTTATGAAATCCCACATGTGCTTCCTTCTCTTGGAGCCTTGAGCGTTGATTTAAGGAAGAAATTGTTCCCTGGGAGGGGGGCTTGAACATGCTCTAAGTCTTGCTCTCAGCTCCAGTAATTAGTAAGAATTAAAAGAATTGCCCTGTTTCCTTGTCTGTCTGGATTATTTTCCCTTCTTTCTGGTGAAAGGATTTTTCAGAGGCCATCTGACATGCCCACATCCTTTTGAGCAACGCTGATGCTTTATAGTGAGGGGGAGAGGTCAAGTTGGCTGTTATCTTTGGGAAAGAAGCTGGTTTTACGGCTTTCATTCTTCTCATAAATCTACCCGCAAAAGGAAAAAGAAATGTAGAGGAGACCGTCTCCCTTTCAGCTCCTCTTTACCATAAAGGAATTCTAGACCTATCTCAAGTAGACTTTAAAGACATCCTTTGTAGTTTTTAGTGCACGTGGAGTAATATGCTTCCTGTAGGTGACTGGATTAATTTGCTTCATGATTACTATTTAGCTATAAAGTTTTTATTAACCTGAGGCTTGGGGAACTGTAAAGGGCTTACATTTATATTTTAGAGTCTCCAGTTGGGCTGGAGAGATGGCTCCGCAGTTAAGAGCACGGACTGTTCTTCCCGAGGACCCAGGCTCTATTCTCAGCAACCACATGGGGGTGCACAACTCTCTGTGACTCCAGTTCCAGGGGATCTGATGTTTTCTTCTGGCCCCTATGGGTACTGCATGCATATGGTGCAAGGCATATATGCCAGCAACACACATAAAATAAAAAATAAATCTAAAAGTCTCCAGTTCCCCTTTCTCTACATTTAAGATGGTTGTGAGGGAGAATCTGCTTGATGCCTTTCCTTATTCTGCTGACATTTGGGGAATCTCAATATCCTGCCTTTCTATAAAGTGTAGTTCTTGTGGTGGCTTGAATAAGAACAGCCACCATGGCCTCATATGTTTGAATGCTTAGTCATCAAGGAGTGGCACTACTTGAGAAGGATTAGGAGGTGTGGTCTTGTTGGAGGAAATGTGTCACTGGGTGGGGATAGGGGTTGAAGTTTCAAAAGCCCAATCCAGGCTTTGTGTCATTCTCTTCTCCTGCTCCCTGTAAATCAAGATCTAGAACTCTTAGCTACTTCTCCACACCATGTCTGATGCCATGCTCGCTGCTATGATGATAATGGACTAAGCGTTTGAAACTGTAAGCCATCCCCAATTAAATGTGTTCTTTTATAAGAGTTGCCACGATCATGGATGGTGTCTCTTCACATCAATAGAACACTGACTAAGACAGTTATAGAAGCTCAAAAATCTTGGATATTTCTTTAAGATTCTATGTAATTCTAATTCTAATTGATCTTTATAATAAAAACCCAGAGCCAGATATCAGGTAAATGCTGAAAGATCAGAGAAGTAAAGGAGCCAGCCACTAGAGAGACTTCTTACCTCTACCGAATCCTCAGACTGAAGGGTGTGAGCTCCTGTCTCCTCCTGCCTTATGTTACTGTCTCCATCTCCCTAGGGCTGAGATGAAAGGCATGAGCTTCCACTGCCTGGCTCTATGTCTCTTTTAGACTGGATCAATCTCATGTAGCCCAGGGTGGCCTTGAACTCCTGGTCTTCCTGTTTCCTCCTTCCAAGTACTAGGATTAAAGGCATTTGATATCACTGCCAGGCCTCTGTGGTTAACTAGTGGCTAGCTCCACACTCTGATCCCCAGGCAAGCTTTATTTGCTAGAGCACAAACAAAATATCACATTTCCCCCTTTTTGTCTAAAATTTTAAAAAGATGGTTATAACTAATATAAGCAAATGGATTAGATAGTATTACTGTAATTCTTAATAACTGTTTTTATTGTATATGGTCTTACTATGTTAAAGTTAAAACCTTCCTTTTTAATTAGACAAAAAGGGAAAGTGCTATGGGATAATCCTCTTGTACACTGTAAAGATTTGTCACTCGAATTGGTTTACTAAAATGTTGATTGGCCAGTAGCCAGGCAGGAAGTATGGGCAGTTCAATCAAACTAAGAAAGGAAAGAGAGTGTCAGAGGAGTCACCAGACAGATGCAGAGGAAGCAAAATGAGAATGTTGTACTGAGAAAAGGTATCAAATCACATGACTAAACATAGATAAGAACTATGGGTTAATTTAAGTGTAAGAGCTAATCAGTAATAAGCCTGAGCTACTGATCGAGCATTTATAAGTAATCTTAAGCCTCCCAGTCAATTATTTGGGAAGCAGCTGCTGGCAGGACACAAACATCTGCTTACAATTCTATCTGAAAATATTCTCTGGAGTTCCAAGAGCTAAGAATCATCAGTCCCAGAGAGTATAAAAAAGACAAACAGTACTTTCACAGGGCTATCCATTGCCCTTACTAGATCCAAGAGACTTTTCTGAAGGGAAATTCTCTTTTATGCCCCCAAAGCATAAGAGTTACTTAAAGTAAAATTCAAAATTCCTCAGAACTCTGCTGGTTGGTAAGACTATATTCCTTTTGATATATATGGGATGCCATGTGGCTGAAACCATTTTCTCTCTTTCCCTTCTCTGTGCCACATTTCTAAACCTATGTTTTTAATTTTCCAGGCTTTGGCTCTACATTCAGATTAAAGCCCTCAGAATTCCAAAAATAATAACCTTACCTCTCAAAAAAGAATCTTTCTATTTTGTCTCTTTAAAAAGCCTGGCTGATGTAAATAGAATGTTCTATAGCTACCAAGTGGCTGGGTCCGCTATGAATTTGCAAACTCTATCCAGCCATTCATCTGACTTCAGCCTGCCCGGGAGACAGATGAGTGCGTATCTACATGCTGTAATGAAGGCCAAATTTTGGCTTTGCGCAAAGGAGAACAGGAAAACAGCAGCCTGCACATCCCAACACGACCACAGCATCTCAGGATGGGTCTGTAGAGCTAAAGGTTTCCTGTGACTCTGGCAAATGTTCCCTGCAGATAATGAGAAGAGAAATGCATCCCCACCAGCTGCCCAGCCAGCCCCAGGGAAGATATCTAGTCCTCACTAAATGAACTCACCTCACTGTTGCGGAGACATCCTCAGATCTAATCGCCAACCATTTTCTTCTTTAGCTCCTAGTTCTAAATTTATCTAGTTAGAGGCTACTCTCCCCCCACCCACCCCTCTTGATTCAAAAGATAAATAGCTCCTAGTTCTGTCTAATGTCCATCCTGGAAAATATCTACTCGCCTCATAGAATACAGGCTAAATGTGCCTTGCATGTTTCCTCCAGATGCCAGCATCTGTCCCATCTGTGGCTCCACTTCTGTGTTCCTGTATGACCATGTTCTTCTTGGTGCTGCATTTCCCTAGACACCTCTTTCCCATGATGCTGTGAGCCACTCGAGCATGAAGACCTTGCCTTATTTATGTATTCTCGTCAGGACATTCCCAGTGCTTGCCTGGAACTAGGTGCTCTTTGTAGGATTGTGGGACATGGATAGAATGGGCCATGCTACTGGCCTGGAACTAGGTGCTCTTTGTAGGATTGTGGGACATGGATAGAATGGGCCATGTTACTGGCCTGGAACTAGGTGCTCTTTGTAGGATTGTGGGACATGGATAGAATGGGCCACGCTACTGGCCTGGAACTAGGTGCTCTTTGTAGGATTGTGGGACATGGATAGAATGGGCCATGTTACTGGCCTGGAACTAGGTGCTCTTTGTAGGATTGTGGGACATGTATAGAATGGGCCATGTTTCTCAAGGAAATGACTAGGCAAGTGCTACATAGATTGCCAGAAGAGTAGCAATGGGAAGAACTGTAAGGAAGCTTTTACAGCAGTCCACGTGATAGGTAAAGAGTGCCTAGATGGCTGAGTGTGGCAGGTAGAAAGGCAGAGTTCAGAGGTAACTTCCGCAGGCTGTGGGAGGGATGACCATGATGTAGACTGGCAAGGAAGGCATGAAACCAGAAAACAGTCCAGGTTTCAGAGCCTTTTAAGTTTGTTATTTTGTTTTGTGTTGTTTTGTGTACTGTGTGTACATGATCATGGGTATGTGTGTGTGTGTGTGTGTGTGTGTGTGTGTGTGTATTTATGAGGGTGCACATGTACATGTGTGAGCATGTATGTGGAGGCCAAAGGTCTATTTTAGGAATTGAGGATTCAGAGAATTAAGATTTAGGTGGTGGGGAATGAGATTAATACTTTTTTTTTTGTACATGCACTGGTGGAAATATAGTATTAGCTCTTTGGGGAGAGTTCAGATATTTAGAAAAGTATTTGATAGTCATTATGCAAAGGGGATAGTTATTCCAGCACCCACAGGTAATGCATTCAGGAAGAATCCAGAAGGATATAAGATCTTCTAAAACTGGAGTTCTCAACCTGTGGGTTGCTCCCTTTGGGGAGCAAACGACCCTTTCCCTAGGTTTGCCTAAGACTATTGGAAAACAAAGATATTTACATTATGATTGATAACAGCAAAATGAAGTAGCAACAAAAATAATTTTATGGTTGGGAGGGTCACCACAACATGAGGAACTATATTAAAGGGTCGTAGCATTAGGAAGGTTGAGAACTACTGTAGTAAAATGTTTGAAACATAATAAAATGTCCTCAAATATTTGAGCAAAATAGTGGCTATTACTTTTTCTAGGGAATACAGACTAATGGGTATTGATGGTAGGAGCTGAGACAGTCACTGAGATTAGTTCCAAAGAAGAGTATCACATATTCTTAACCATCCTTGAGTTGTGAGGCTTGCTTTACTCAGGCAATTCTGAACAGAACAACTGGGCTCACTTACAGTCAGGCTTTAAGACACAGGGTACAATTTGCACACACACACATACACACACACACACACACACACACACCCATATGCCTACTCAAGCACATATCCAAATGATTTCCCCCTTCTGTTGGTCACTGAACAAGCACATGAACAGGTGTGCTCTGATGATTTGTGTTGAATGTAACACATGGGAAAAAGAAGTCTTTCTTTGGCTTAAGCCACATAGCTTTGATTATTGTCTCTTACCTACCCCACCTTAACCTAGCCTATTCTGACTGATGTACAGGCTAAGCTGCATGGCAGAGATCTCAAAAGTGTGGTCTATCACATGGTCATTTAGGGTCCTAGTTCCTTCTGTTTTATAGACTTCCCAACACCTGTGCATTTTCTCATCTACATGGTTAAATATTATTCCCTGGTCTCACAGCTGAATTCCAGTCTCAGGAAAGGGGGGAAGGGGAAACATGGAACAATGAATTCCTGTGAAGGACATGAGGTTAAAGTTGCATGAGTCACTCTCAGATCCTTGTTACTGAGCCACACCCAGCACCATGAGAGGCTGGGAAACAGAACACCAGTTAGGGCCTTGCTAAATCTGGGTGAGAGCAGGGTAGGCTGGATTACTAAAATGAAGAAGGGAGAAATGGACAATGGGTCGATTGTAGGGTGCGCAGCATGGCAAGGCTCGAGATAAGATTGAGACATGAACAATGACCAAAAACAGACCATAGAGTTAAAGGATCAAGACCCAGGACAGCTAGACAACACTTAAATGTATTGGAAAGTCAAAGGACAAGGTTTTATTTTTATTTTTTTGATGTTGTTAGAAATTTTGTTGTTGTTTTTAAAGATTTTTTTAACATTTATTTTATTTTCCATTATATGTCTTTGTGTGGATGTAGGTATGTGAGTACAGGTGTCTGCAGAATCCAGTAGAGAGCACTGGGTCCCTAGAGCTGGTGTTACAAGTTACAAGTGAGTTACCAAATATGTGTGCTGGGAATTGAACTCAGGTCCTTTGCAAGTGCAGTAGCTGCTCTTAACCACTGAGCTGTCTTGCTAACCCTGTTGTTGTTGTTTTGAGATAGGTTCTCACTATATATCCCTGACTGGCCTGGAACTTGTTTTGTAGACCAGTCTGGTCTTGAACACATAAGAGATCTGTCTGCTTGTACCTCCCAAGATCTGGGAGTAAAGGTGTGAGCCACCACAATTGGCTTCAAAACTGTTTATTACATTTTAATTGATGTGTATGTGTGCATTTGTGTGTGCATACCAAAGTATATATGTGGAGGTCTGAGGACAACTTGTGGGAATTCGTTCTCTCTTTCCACCATGTGGGTTCTGGGGCTCCAACTTAGGTCATCAGATGGCTAGCAAGCTCCTTTACAGTCTAACGAACAGTTTTAACTAAACAACACAGTTTTCAGATTTCCTGAGGACAAGATGAGTGTTGTATTGGTCAGTGTTCCTTAGAGGAGAAGGACTTATATGGGATTTATTGGAGTAGCTTACAGGCTATGATCTGGCTAGTCCAGCAATGGCTATCTCTAAAGAAATAGCCAAGATTCCAGTAGCTAGTCAGTCTATGTGGCTGGATGTCTCAGCTGGCCTTCAGTCTAAGTTGGAATCCTGATAAGAAGTAGGTTCTAATATCAGTGAAGGAATGCCTCAGAAGCAGGCAGGATAGATGGACTTGCCAGAAAAGGGAGAGCAAGCAGGCAAAAAGCACAAGCTTCCTTTTTGTATGTAGACTGCCACAAGAAAATGTGGCCCAGATTTACAGTAGGTCTGCTGAAGAGATCCAATCAAGAAAACCCTTCAAAGGTGTGCCCAGCTGCTTTGGTTTTAGTTGATTACAGATGTCATCAACTTGACAAGCAAGAGTAGCCATCACAGTGCTGTTATGAATATTTAATATTTAATGTGTGCTTGGGGCCATCCAAACAGAGTTGTATAGTAGGCAGTAACACATGTACACGCTGAGCTCAAAGAAGCAGAGTTTTCCTGAAGTGCAGGAAAATGTCAGTGGATAATTTCTTCTTAAGTTCAGGGAGGTAGGTGGGATGGCCCACCAAGATCTGCAGTTTGAAAGAGTCTCTCTGGTCATAGGAGGAATGAGGGACTAAAAATCAAGCAGGTTCCTGAGCAATCCAGTAAGAGCTGGTAATAATTGAGTCTGGCAACAGGACCATAGGATGATGACCATGAATTCCACTACTGTGTGCAGCACAGAGTCAAGGATACTGAAAAAATGAGTCACCATGGAAATTTTTCTGATGAATAAGTATTAGAAATTAAAACTCTAATCCAGTAAATTAACATGCAGGAATGTATCTTGAACCACACTTATACAACAAATATAAATATTCATGTAACATTACTCATTGCAGTACTGTTCATTCTGGAAGATTACCAGTAGCTAAATGCTCTTTCCTGGGAGCTGATTGGTTGTGCCAACTCTGGTACCTGCATAGAGCACAATGTTATGATGGGGAAGGAGACAGTTCTTGACTCGGTGGTGAGGTAAGGAAAAGCCTAGAGTCATTGTTAGGAGCACATGGTCCCTTGGCTAGCTGGAGACACACTTGCCCAGTCAAGCTGTTTAGGATTCTGCTCTGGCCCTGGCAGAGAGGACTGCTGATAGTCCCTTTCTTGTGCTGGGTACTGTTATCACAGACTTCCCAATGCCAAGGGTAGCAGAGCCTTCTCTTGTGTCATA
Source organism: Peromyscus nudipes (assembly GCA_902168325.1). Classification (NCBI taxonomy): domain Eukaryota; kingdom Metazoa; phylum Chordata; class Mammalia; order Rodentia; family Cricetidae; genus Peromyscus; species Peromyscus nudipes. The sequence goes on along the minus strand of CABHPH010160187.1, from coordinate 25,979 downwards.
GAGGTGTATCGGCACTGGTTGACAAGAGGCTTAATCCACTTGGGGCTGGCGAGCAAACAAAGAGCCACCCTCTCCAAGTTTGCTCCCAGGTGCCTTCTAGCTGCTGGGGGATTCTGATAAACTAGTTACTGGACGCTGACACAGCACTGAGGACTTCTGCTAAGACAGAGGAGGAAGAGATGTGTCCACCAAGCTTAGGCCTTTGCAGGGGATGGAGGAAGGGTGTGTGGAGGGGTGGAAGGTAGGGTCAGGATCATAGTGGAAGGTGCTGAGGTGGATGGTCCTGCCATTTTTCTGGAGAGAAACTTTTTTTTTTTTAGGAGCAGATTGATTCGGGAAGAGAAGAGTGCTGTTATGAATACAATGTATCTGATGTGCCAGGGGACCATGCAAAGGGAGCTTTCCAGTAGGCAGGCCTGGTTTAAGGAGGCAAATCTAGGATAGGCAGAAAGGGTAGGGAAGAGTCATTATGTGGTTACTACTTAGACTCATGGAAGTGGAGGAACAGGGGCATTCTGAAGGACGCCCGGGCTTAAGCAAAGGGGAGACATCAGCTATCACAGCGGAGAAGAAAGTGCTAGAAGGAAAGCAGCCAACAGGAGAACGGAGCAAGCAGAAGCTACTGCTACTCTGAGAAAGACACCAGTACACAATGAAAAGTCAAGCTGTAGGTGCTGGAGAGATGGTTTAGTAACTAAAAGGACTAGCTACTCTTACAGAGGTCCTGGGTTTGGTTCTCAGCACCTACATGGGGACTCAGAACTGTCTGTAACTCTAATTCTGGAGAATTGATGCCTCTTTTTGACCTCTGCAGGTACTCTGTGTGTATGTGTGTGTGTGTGTGTGTATGTATGTATGTATGTGTATATATATATATATATATGTTTTAGTTATTTTTCTATTGCTGTCAAGGGACACCATGACCAAGGCAACTTATAAAAAGAAAGCATTTAATTGGGAGCTTGCTTACAATTGCAGAGGGCAAGTCCATAACTTTAATGATGGAGAGTATGGCTGCAGACAGGTAGGTATGGTTCTGGAGCGATAGCTGAGAGCTTACATCTTTTCCGCAAGCAGCAGGCAGAGAGGGGACAAGACTGGGCCTGGAAAAGTCTTTTAAAGTCTCAAAGCCCACCCCCAGTGATGCACCTTCTCCAACAAGGCCGCACCTCCTTCCTGGGAAAGTTCATCAGCTAGGAAACAAGCATTCAAATATATGAGCCTCTGCAGGCTGTTCTCATTCAAACCACCACCACTATATATATGAAAAGACAAGCTGTAGACTAGGAGAAAAATCTTTGTAAAACATGCACTCACTGAAGGACACATCTAAAACACACAAAGAACTCTAAGAAGTAAACAACAAAAAATAAACATCAAGTTCAAACAGGAGCCGGTGACCTTACCAAAGAAGATATGGGGGAGGGGTGGAGTAGGGGGAGTCGGGGAGAAGCAAATGGAAAGGTATGACGAAAATAAACTTGACTGCGGATGCCAATTAGAAAAATAGCAAATGTCAAAAATACTGCATCTCTTCTGACAGCTAAGATATACAACATTACAGCGCTTAAGAAAAAAATCTCATATTGTTAAAGAACGGTTACAGTCAATCAGCCAACCAACCAAAAATTTATATTAAAACTGGAAATAATCAAAAGGTCTGCACACAGAGTCATAGCTCAATACTTTTTAGTATCCTCAAGCAAAAATTAAAAAAAAAAATCACAGAGAGGTTGAAACAAATAAATCATAGTCTTAGGAAATAATGGGAATCAATCGAAGCAGCAAAATTGGAGTAAAAACGCGAGCCATAGACCGTTACTCATAGTGTATACAATAACATTGTTTACAAAGCAAAGATAAGTCTCCTGTTTAGGGGTGGATTCAAAGGCAGAAAGTCAGTTTTGAGGAACGATGACCTCAGTGCTGGGCAGTGGATTCTTCGAGGTCTGAGGGTGGAAGAAAGAGAAGGGCCCACAGGTGGACCCTATCATTGTGCAGCCATGTCCCAGTGCTTAAGCTGGGGAGTGGGTTCATTTTCAGAAATACATTTGGGGCTTGTAAGGGGACTTGCTGCCAAGCCTGAAAACCTGAGTTTGACTCTCAAGACACACACAGTGGGAAGAAAGAATGGACTCTCCAAAGTTGCCCTCTGACCTCCACAAAGACACCGTGGTGTATGTACTCCACACCTCACATAGACATAAAATAAATGTAATAAAATTTTATAATTATATATATATTCTAAAACTTTATCCCTTACTTAAAAGTTTTACATATTTGTTTACAGGTAGTAGATCTAACTTAGACATGTTATAAAGGGGTATCCACGGAACCCTGGTGAATATGGTTTTCCTGAAGAAAAGTTCAGCATCAGGGTTAATAAGTCTCTCACGTCATTAAAACACATTCCTAGTACATCATCTCAGAAGCTCAAAATGTAGTTCATGAGGCTTCTTACCGGATACTTTTTGTACTTGCAAAATGTATCTTTACATAGCAGAATGAGTTGTAGTCTCAAGTAAACTACAAGTGTCACTTATTTCCCCAAAATTATAGCTTCTGCTTGGGCAATGTTCATTTTGTACTTCCATCGGCACTATAAATAGAAACCAGACCAGGCTCGGAGAAGACAATCACTGTTGTGTGACAGTGACTTGAGTTCCTTCCCTTGCAGGAACGCCCACTGTCTCGTTCCTGACACAGGCAGCTTGTCTAAACATTCTCAGCAATCCTTCGTGTCCTGGGGGTCAGGGCCCACCTCTCACAAGCTCAGTAAACATTGTCATCACACCACATGAAGGCTGTTCCCTGACTCTGACACCATTCATTGCTAAGATCAGTAGCTGGTGTTTGAAATTCACAGACTAGTGGACAGTCCATTCTTCCATCATTCCTGCTTCCTGCTGTCTTAATTTAAAACTCAAATATTTACTTCTGATTACTAATTTCTCCCAATGTAGCATGGAAACCCCTAGGAAACTTAAGCACCTAAGAAGTGTTGCCTGCCTCTGGAACTTTCCGGAAACACTGCTATCTTCCACTTACTGATATATATATCCAGACAGTGTCATCTACTTGGACACAGATAATCTGTACTCTTTTTTAAAAATAAGAAAGTTAATCTCTTCTGTCCCCATATTCTTACCAATCATTTATTGGCTATTCTGTGAAATGACTTTATCAAATTTGTTCTTGATAAATTACAAATGTGGACTTCTTAGGTTGATGTTAATTGCAGTACTTATTAGGTTATAAGTGCCCCAAAGAAAGACTTGCTAAGGACAAGGTGAGACGTGGCACCAGCATGTTCTGTCTTGCTGATCAGTCCTCAGCCTGCAGTGTTGCAGGCTGGTTTTGAATGTGCTGGGGGATGCTGCCTGATATCCGGGGAGCTCACCTTAGGCTGGCACTTCATGTGATGTTCCCACTCAACATCAGGTCATTTCGAAGTTGGTGCAGTGACTGCTCCCATCTCACAGAGGATGATGATGATCCTGCTGAATTCAGAGCCTGGATCTTCAGTTTCTACAAATGTATCTGTGCAAGACAACAGGAGGCAGGAACTACGGAAGAGTCGACTTTCCACCAGTCTGTGAGCATAGTTTACTCCTCACAAGGGGACCCAAGGTCAAAGGCATTGTTGGAAAAATCTGTTATTCACTCCACTTTCTCTCTAGTGTTTCCCTGTGTATTATTTATGTCATCATGAGTGACTGCCACCCCTTCACAAAAATTTCCATCACTCCACAACTAATTCAACAAATTACACAGCGAATTCCCACTTTAGCTTCAAAGAACAAGGCAGAATACCTCCCTGGTGGGAAGAAAAGCTGTAAGCCTTCATATATATTATATTATTCATATATTATAATATATATATACATATATATTAGACCATTGTGCTCACTGTACAGTGCTCTCTTCCGCCTCCACAGGCTTAATGCTCCCTTGGCAGCTTGGATACGCCTCATAATAGATCTCCAAGGACTTACCTTTCTGGGTACAGGAACCTCCTGTTCTTTTAGATTACAAATTCCTCTGTGTTTAAACAAGGTACAAAGTGATGCTTTACTCTTGGGGTAAATGCTTTCTATAATGCAGCCATTCTCAACCTGTGGGTCAGAGGTCAAAAGACCCTTTCACAAGGGTTAAGACCACTGGAAAAAAAGATATTTACATTATGATTCATAACATAACAGTAGCAAGATTACAGTTATGAAGTAGCAACGAAAAAATAATTGTATGGTTGGGAGTCTCCACAACTGTATTAAAGGGTTGCAGCATTAGGAAGGTTGAGAACAACTGCTCTAACATGAAGCAACTTCATTTCTTTGAATCCATAGATCTTTATCCCACAGTCTAAGGAAGGGGGGATTTAGTCAAATACTTAAAAAAAATGCATGAGCTCACAGCTTTATCTGTTGGTACAATGCTTAAAAGAATTCTTTCTATACTACCAAATCATAACCATGAATTTTAAACATTAAATAACTTATAACAGAAAGCTACATCAATTTGTACTGAATTGCAAATCCTATCATAACAATTTTATGG
>CABHPH010160187.1:0-21322 GCA_902168325.1 Peromyscus nudipes | reverse complement strand
GGCATTCTATGAACAGGTAAGTTTAGGGATTTTTATTATGAGACATAGTTAGACATTCCAGATCTTAGAGATCAGTAGTTCCTCCTATAAAGCTGTCCTAAGGAAATAAGATAATAGGCATAAGTTGAAAACATTGATGTAAAAATTAATTAGCAAGAGCAGAATGGGCCGTTACGCAAGCATGTAGAAGGCTTTTTACGAGATAGTTAATATGACAAAAGTGAGTTAAAAAGAGAAAGAATCACAGAAACCATCTCAGTGATTTCAATTCTTGATAAGCAATGTCTTGGCCCTTTTCGGCAACCATAATGGTTTTCTATGACTCCAATTTAGCGGTACAATTAAGATAGAAAGCTGTTCTTCCGGGATGAAGGGACAACTATATTGGCAAAGTGCTTGTGTTGCAAATGTTAAGATCCGTGTTCCATCTCCAAGACCCACATCAAATGCTAAGTGTTATGGTGCGTGCTTTCAGTTAACCCCAGAGTTGCTGTGGCAGGGACAGGAAGATCCCTGGAGCTAGCTTTCCAGCTAGTCTACCCTAATTGGTGAGCTATAGGTCATGAGAGACCATGTCTAAAAGAAAATGCTTGTTGTTTCTGAGAATGACAGCCATGGCTGTCCTCTGGCTTCCATGTGCGCATGCACATATATTCCACTCAAACTGATGTCGTTGCATTAAAAATTATTGCACTGTAACCAAATGAATAAGGAGGATGTGGATACTTACCTCTTGAAACTGGATCTAATCTTTCTTCTCAGCTCCATGGGACTGGCGATGTGTTATGTGGACATATCAGTAAATACAGTACCACCCGGTGATATAAAGAGTCTGCAGATGGCTCACAGACTGTGGGTGATTTTGTGTTTAGATTAGCTGCCTCCTTGATGCTCTTCTTTAGAAAGGTGTAGGGAACTTTCACGATTTAACAGTTCAGTGTCCTGACATCCACTGCTGTAACAAATTTTGAGCATAGCTTGAGGTCTGTTCTTTTGAGATTTAACAGTCTTATAAGCCCTGATTACTGGCATTTCTTCCTCTGCCCTTAGTCAAGCTCCATACCCCTAAAATTTAGCAATGTGTATAATTCCACTGGTATATTCTCCAGCTACAGAGTCTCTTTGCCGTAAGGATGGTGACTCTCCACCAATGTCCAGCCAAATACCATTGCTCAGTACCCTCTGGGAGCCTTCTGTGGTCTCTTAGAACCCATGCACTCCACAAGGAAACTGACAATGGCTTGGAAGGCTCAAACCCAGGTCCACAGCCTGCCTATCTTGGTAGATGGAAGGGACTAGCTGTGAGCTGCCCTCTTCCCCAGTTCTAAATAGAAAGTGGGCAATGGATGATGCCCTTCATGTCTCCTTTCCCATTTCTTCTTTCCATAATTTTGGTTAAAAGGAGGACACAATGTCTCAGATCCTCAAGGACTTGCTTTTCCTCCCCCTTTCTCATGATTTCACTTGCCCCCAGAATCTGACGAGATGGGCCTTTCCCATATCATCCTAACATCTTCCTACATCTATGATTTCTTCCAGTGGCCATCATTTTTTTTCCCCGGAATCTTTGGCAGGTAATAAGGCAAGGAGGTATCAAGATTGGAAGGTGAATACCTGAATAGATTTTCATGACCAGGAAACCAAAAAGACTAAGAGAGCAAGTTATCCAACTCTGTAGGAGAACATTCTATGTCTCGTGTATTCAGAGCTCTGTAGCTCACTCTCTCTTCATTGTTCAGATATGAAGTGTGACTGTGCTCCTCTTCAGCACAACCCTGAGAACCCTTGTTACAACAATTGCGACCAAGAAGACTATGAAGTAAAATTTCTTCATGCTCGAAAAAACACTTGCTTTGCTGAGTGTGGTAGTCCAGGCTAGAGTCTTTGCCAGTCAATTCTTGAGATGGCTTGACCCCAGCAAATTAGACCATGGCCTCAGTTTCTTCCCTGAAGAGAGATAAAAGGTTCAGCATAATGGAAGGTCCCTTGCAGGGACTCGGCTTTGTGTTGCAGTAAAAGCTGAATCTAGGGAAAGGGGGGAAGGAAAAACTATTTTTCAACACTCATTTTCCTTTCCTCACAAAATGTTCTGTAAAATGTCTGATTGATCTTCCGCTAACTCTGAAGAACTTGAAGCACCTTTCTTTACTTTTTGCTCTTTCTTGTCTGATCCTATTAAGTGAGTCATTTAACTTCAGTCTTACATATAAAACAACTATGATTGTAGTGCACACTTCAAAAGGTTGTTGTGAAGGTTTGATCCCAAACAGAAAAACCTTCATACCTTATGCAGTGTTGCAGGCTCCATTGAGTATAGTTTGGGTCAAGGTGTCTCATCTGAACCTCAAGCTGGATCTTCTAAACATTCCATTTCACTTTTTTCCCCCATAGCCTTCATAAATCAGGAGGCCAAGGACAGTTTATGACAAGGTTAAAATGGAATGGCCAGAGTCTGGAGAAATCTGTCAAGGTAGTTTGAATTGGGATATCACTAGTCCTCTGACCTTAGAAAATACATTTGGTCTCTCTGAGCCATAGTATTCTGTAAAGTGCAAACAGTAAACCTGTTTCTCATTTGAAAGCAAACAGATACTTTTTTTGCAAAACAGTGTTGTTCAAATCTAGATGGTCTTTTAACAAAAAACCCAGAGCTAGATATTGGGGTGAAAGCTGAAAGATCAGAGAAGCAGAACAGCCAGCCACTAGCTTACCTCTACAAAATCCTCAGCTGAAAGAGAGAGAGAGAGAGAGAGAGAGAGAGAGAGAGAGAGAGAGAGAGAGATCCTGTTTCCTTATACCTTATATACCTTTCTGTGTCCTGCCACATTACTTCCTGGGATTAAAGGTGTGTGTCACCACTGCCTGGTTCTGTTTCTCTCATGTATCCCAGTGTGGCCTTGAACTCACAGAGATCCAGATGGATTTCTGCCTCCCGAGTGATAGGTTAAAGGTGTGTGCCATCACTGTCTGACCTCTATGTCTAACTTAGTAGCTGGCTCTGTCTTCTGATCCCCAGGTAAACTTTTTTGGGGTACACAATATATCACCACAAACAGTAAACCTGTTTCTCATTTGAAAGAAAACAGATACTTTAAAAAAAAAACCACTTCAATGTTGAATTAAAAAATGAGAAGACAACTGATGATACAAATAAGTAGACAAATACATAGTAAGACAGCCACATATGCTCTGAACAGGCAGAATGGAGTTCTCATAATATTAAATATAAATCTGGGAAGACAGGAATTTATGGTTGCTAAAAATAGTACCAGTGATAGAATTCCCACAGGAAAAAAATTGTTTAGATTGAGTAAATTTTATAGAAGCTTTCTAAAATACGTACATACACATATGTTAAAGGGGTTTAAATGTAGTTACCCTATGATGGGGGCACACTGCTTCCTCCAGACATTGTCGGTTATCAAATAAAAAGCCTGGAGTGAGGAGAGGGTTTCCTCTTTTCCAGTTGTTTGTCAGTGGGGTCTCATAAGCTCCCCCAATATTATTAACTTTGCTTTTGGCTATCCTCTAGAACTTGATGGCAAAACCCTATTGCTGAAGACACATACACCACATATGTCAGTCAGTAGATATGGAAAATCAAGCTGGTATTAGCTTAGAAGCTTCATCGCTACTGGCTGGTTTTCATAGTGATAGAAAGTGCTATCCATTATACTGGGAGAAAAAAAGTCAACAGTCTTATCCAGCTGTGAACCCTGTGAACTACAGAAATGACTGGTCTGGCCTGATATGCCCATTGGTGCAGTAATGGTACAAATGTTATGGGAGTAACCAACCACTTTCTGCTTGGATTTAAAGTCCACTCCATAAGATGGAACCCATGTCTGGTACCATTAATTTGGCCAAAAACTTGTGGCTGGCTAGTCATAGCCCCTAAATGCTATTATTCTACTAAATGGAATAATAATAATAATAATAATAATAATAATAATAATAACAACAAACTGCCCCCTAAGTTCTTATCTTTATACCCATAGATTATTGCATCTCTCAACCCTTACCAAAGAAATTGCTTTTATAAAAGATGATGATTAAAACAGACACCCATAACTGGTTAATGCGCAGACGATGAGTGTTCAGCCTTAAATAGGTCATAAGTATCACATCTCTTCCCCCAAAGACTCCAGGATCAACTTAGGAGTAAGGTTAGATTGTAATATCCGGGGGTAGTAGACATCTGCAGTGGAACAGTATTGCTAGATGTGACAGCAGCATACATGAACTCGTAGCAGCTGGGGCTGCATATGTGAGACTTGCAGAAGATCAAACCAGCTGAAATCCCAGCACAGATGGGGAAGGGGCTCATGGTCTCACTGCCACCTGATGAGCTATTGGTGATGATGGTGTCTGAGCAAAGGAGAGTCAGTCTTCTTCAGGGACACTGGACCCAAGGAGCTACCCATGTTCCAGCAGATGGTCTCATACCCACGCCCATACAGACAGTACCAAATGGACTCAGTGAGTGCTTTTTAGAGAGGGAGAGAAAGAGAGAGAATGCTTTAAGTGGAGAGGGAAAAGTGCTAATGAAGCCAGGGAAGGAATTTGATCGAAAACATTATATACATATATAAATATTAAATATATAAAAATAAAGTAAAGTCCTTTAATTAAATTTGCTCTTCAATTAAAAACTCTTCTGTTTGGCAGTGGTGACTCATGCTTTTAATCCCAGCGCTCGGGAGGCAGAGGTAGGCAGATCTCTGAGTTCAAGGCCAGCCTGGTCTACAAAGGGAGTTCCAGGACAGCCAGTACTACACAGAGAAACCCTGCCTCAAAAACCAACAAATAAAAACAAACAAAAAAGATAAGATAAAACAAACAAAAAACCCAAACTCTTCTGAAAAACAAAGAAAACTTACAACTTAATAATTCTACTTATTCATGAGCATTCTTAGGAGCACAAGGAAATATATGCAAGGAGAATTAAGTGCATATTTCTCATAATAGCAAAAATTTGAGACTTAAATTTCATCTTTGTTTTTCAGAAGAGTACCAAGTGTTTTTGACACGCACACACAATGATAACTATGTGTGGTTATAGAGATGCTAATTAACTTCTTTATGATAATCATCTCATGGCGAAAATACATATTAAATTGTCATGTTTAACCCTTTTACAGTTTTTACTTATCGTATTTATACCACGAAATGAGGGATGAGAGAAAAGAGACAAGGTAAGCCTTTCCCAGTTTATCTTTTGCGACTTAAGACTGTTTATTTTGTTTCTTTCTGATGTCTCCTCTTTCTCTTCGATTGCCTCTTTGGATATTCACTTTAAGCCAAATCGATCTATATTAAAATATCGAAGTTGGAAGAGATGGCTCAAAGATTTTTCCTGGATACAGATTAAAAAGCACTATCTAGCTGGGCGGTGGTGGCGCATGCCTTTAATCCCAGCACTCAGGAGGCAGAGGCAGGTAGATCTCTGTGAGTTCGAGGCCAGCCTGGGCTACCAAGTGAGTTCCAGGAAAGGCACAAAGCTACACAGAGAAACCCTGTCTCAAAAAACCAAAAAAAAAGAAAAAAAAAAGAAAAGAAAAAAAAAGAAAAAACAGAAGCACTATCTGAAGGGACACGAACCCACTTGAGCATGTAGCTCTGGCAGGCCTTGCCCTCTCCCCCCTCCCCACTTGCTCTGCCTTGTCAAAAACCGTTAGATTACATTCCTGAAGCTAGTCACCAAGGTCTGTTCCCTTATTTGGCCACTTCCTCCTCCTGAGGCTGACAACCAAGGTCCAGCTATCGAAGTATTGAAATCAAAAGCAATCAAAAGCTCCCTTTGGCTCACCCAATTAACATGTCCAATTAAAATTAAACACCTCATCCTAACACAGGGTTCCACCATTCGCCTTTATAAACCTCCATTTGCTTATGTGCCAAGTCTGCCTCCCCTCTATCCAGAGACAGTCCCTTGTCCCCCCAGGACAAGTACCCCCGTCCCCTTCCCTTGTCCCCGCCGCCTTATCCCTGTTCCCTATCTCTTTCACCAGGAATTCTAGCCCATTCTAACAGACCTCCCCTGCTGCTCTTAAAAATTACACCTGCAAGGTCATTTGCCGCTGTTCTCTGCGTGAGTCAGAAAGCAGCCACTTTACCTTTTCTTCCCCTGTTTAATAGGGATCTCTCTGTGAAAACAGGTGTTTGGGTGTGCTTTGTGCCTAACTGGGTCCAGGAGGTGGGGTGTTCCTTCCCTACCATTCACTTGTCTGTGTCAACTTAACAAAACTAATTTATTTTCTTACCATGTTTTGGTGACCCTGGACTTAGAAGGCTGTCTTCCATCCTACAACAGAGTGTCAGTAATATTTGAACAGTATAACTCTGAAACTTGACATTAAATAGGAGAAATATTGAGGCCAAATATAAAAGAACAGGTTGGTCATCATCTTTATTAGGCCATGTATTATTAAAGTGAATTTTACTTTTTTGTCTTGTTTCTGCTTCATGGCATGTATACTCCATTACCCTCTCTTGTTCCCTGACCTCTCTCTGTAGACCTCTTTATCTGGTCCTATAATATTTTTAAAAAACTTCTACATCATACACACACACACACACACACACACACACACGTATAAATTTAAATACTATAGATTCCAAATTTCTTAATTCCAAAATTAGATTACACACATGACAGGAAACGGTGACATCTATGTTTTGAGTATGGCTTACTCCATTTAACAAAATGACTCCTAGTACCCGAACTTCCCTGTGAATGTCCTTCCATTTTTTTGCAGCTGAGTAAGATTCCACCGTGTGTGGTATTTTCTGTATCATCTTGGCCATCCAACCTAAAGTTTTGACTGAGACTGCCTTGTACCTCATCACTTTTTTTTTTATTTAAGAAAAATTTTTATTCATTTTAACATGCCAACCACAGATCCTCCTCTCATCCCTCCTCCCACTCCCCCAGCCTTCCCCCCGCCCCACCTCATCCCCTCCTCCAAAAGGGTAAGGACTCCCATGAGGAGTCAGCAAAGCCTGGTATATTCAGTTGAGCCAGGACCCAGCACCTCCCCGCTGCATCAAGGCTGAGCAAGGCATCTCACCATAGCACCTCATCACTTATTAACTGAATCCAGGAAAGGTATCATTTACGGATACCCTGGAAACTAAATTATTTTGAGACACATGAACTGCTAGGAATGATAGAGGGGGAAAGCAAATTGCAAACGGTTGTTGGTTATTTGCGGCGCTCTTACCCTGCGAGGAAACGTCACGAAACACGACAGAATCCACTAACAAGAGTTTTATTAAGGTAAGGGAGAGAGACAGACGTGCACAGGCCTGTGAAAAAGACACGTGAGTAAAGAGATGGAGTCGGGAATATGGCGCCGGTTTATAAAGGCTGGGCTGCGCCTGCGCACACAGGCCCATGTGGCTATTCCACACATGCTCATAGATCACATGGTTGCACTGTGCGCTTTACGCAACCACGCAAAGCCAAGGGGTCACACAAGACGGTTTGACCCGGAAATGGCTAGGCGCAAGTGCCTAGGTCCGCTGGGCATACGCAACTGTGCCCAACTGTGGGGGCGTGTTGTGAATCCATATCAGTTGTGAGGGCCACAGTGACAGGCTTGTAGACTCTACTGAATCCAGTAACACGTTATCTCCAAATTTACCACACCCCAAAGGTCAACATGGAAAGCACACCGAATCGGTCACTTGATCTTTTCTGTGATAAAGCATCATGGCCAAAGTGACTCATGGGACAAACCATTTTCTCTTACCATTTCAGGGTGAGAGTTCATAATGGTGAGGGAGACATGGCGGTAGGCAGCTGGAACGGGAAGCTGAGAGATCCTAGATCTACCTCCACACAGAAAGCAGAGAGTACATACTGGAAGCTGGGCCAGGCTCTAAACACGCAAAGCCAGCATGGTTGCGCCCAATCCTTCTAAGTGTTCCAGTGCCACCAACAGGAGAACACGCAATCGAATGATTAGGTCCAACGCCCACGCCCCCAAGTGGCAGTGCCAATGACAATGTCTTAAATGGCAGTCTGAGCTGGGCTCAGGCTGGCCTCTAACCAGGTGAACAAAAGGAATGCTACTTAAAGTCAGCATACCTCAGAAACCTTGTGAAGTGGGTTTCTCACCCCCCTTTACAGCCAACTACCTCTAGAAAGGGCTTCTAGTTTCCTATTAACTCAGACAAGCCTCTGACAGATTAAAGCCCCATGCCAGTTCCCAGGCTGTTCCGGCTCATTTGCCTACTTCCCACTTCCTGTAGCAATCTAAGCCCTTCTACCTGCTAAGCCCCCCCCCCCCACCATTTCACACCTCTCCGCATGCCTCCAGCCCCCAGAGACAGCCTTGGCAGTTGGAATACCCTTTTCCTTTTCCTCTCACAGAGTGGCCTAGTTGGTAGTTTCACTGTGCTCTCACCTACACAAACACAGGAGCCTATGGGGGACATTTCTCATTAAATCATCACAGACAATGCAGAGAAAGCAGATAGGAGATGAAAAGGATCAGAATGAATATTTTTATTGTAAAATGTGTTTTGTACTGAGCATTGACCTAAATTAAGCTGTACTCTGATTTTTTTTTTTTGATTTAGCAGTTTTTCTATGACTTGTCCAAATAAGTTACACACAAAGTGCAACTCTCACAAGGAAAAGACTACAGTATGTGACAGGTGTCATACCTACTGGTGGTCTGGTTCCATTGACAGACTCCTTTCTTTAAGATTGACTATGAGATGGTGTATAATATAACTCTGAACGTTCTAGGCTTTTCTTTTAAAAGAAACAGTTACGCAACATGGATATTTTATCATTAGTAACATATCACCATTATCATTCATGACAAAGCTGTTTCCATTGATGTTGGATTAGTGAAATATGTTTTCAATTTCTTGTCCCTCTCAAAGACTTTCCTTTAGAAGTACATCCTAGAAAGAAAATACTGCAGCTAATGTAGCAAGCAATCAGCATTTCAATATTTAATATTTTTATAACATAAAGAGCTAAGATGATTGAATGAGAAACTTCTTATCATGCAATCAAAATTTTTTCATGTCTTTCATTTGTTTTACATGTTGTAGTGCAAATTAGTTCTTCACCTTTATTTTGTTTTTGTGGTGATGTATTGTGTCCCCCAATAAAATTTATCTGAGGATCAGAGGAAGAAGTCAGCCACTATAGTAAACATAGAAGTCAGGCAAGGGTAGCACATACTTTTAATCCTAGCATTCGGGAGGCAGGGACCTGTCTGGATCTCTGTGAGTTCAAGGCCACACTGGGAACAGAGCCAGGCATGGTGGCACACACCTTAAATTCCAACACTAGTAAACCATAGAGGGCTGGAGGTCCGTACAGACAGACAGGAAGTGACAAAGCTGGGCAGGAAAAGGAAGTGACGGACGGACAGGGCAAATGAGATAGCAGAACAGAAATGCATATAGGCATGGGTATACAGGAAGTAGGTTTCTTTGGAAGCTGCGGAGTTGGTGAGGTGAGGTTAGCTTGTGGCTTTTCATATTTCCCTGCTCTCTCAGGTTTTCACCCCTATATCTGGCTCTGGGTTTTTATTTAATAAGACCTTTTAAGATTCGTGATACATATTTTATTATTTTATCTTATATTTTCCTTAAGATAAGGTCTCACTCTGTAGCCCCAACTGTCCTAGAAATTACTACATAGCCTAAGTTCATCTTGAATCCATGTCTATCCTTCTGACTCCCACTTAGTCCCCCAAGAGAGACACCAGCTCATTGGGTCTTTAAAAAGAACTAGAAAATAGTAAGTGATAAGAAAAAAACGTTGACATCACCAACAATTTCATACGCAAATTAAAGTAACCAAGAGGTGCCACACTAAGACCTTAGACCAACAATTCAAAGAAGTTAAAAACTGCCATTGTGCTTAGGGGAGTGTTTTCAGGGATTTCTGGAGTCAGTATAAAAACAACAGAGAAAAAGTTGAAAAAAATAAAAATAAAAATGAAGTTTTAACCGAGAAAGTGAGACCTTTGCCCTGGCATGCGTCAGGCTAAAATGAGAACCAGATCAAGACAAATCTAGCTGCTAGGGAGTTGGAAAGACACTTGTGCCCTGGCCCTGCCGTAGCCGTAAAGTTTATAATGGAAACTTTCTTCCAGGAACTAGCTCTCCTATACTATAAAGCAATTGTGTTTTCTGAAATCACAGGCTGTAGGGAACTGTGCTCTTTGAAGTCATAAAAATGACAACAAAGGGCTAGGTCTTCTTGCTGGGAGAGCTCTAGCCATTTTGACTGGAGACATAGCCTTGATTTCTGGCCCCATGCTGAGCCACAGATAAGTGGTTCCTGGCTTCAGCATTTTGGGTCTACCTTAACTTTGTGTGGTTTTCCATTAAAGTGTCCCCAGGGTGGACCTTGTAGTCTTAATGTCATGTCATTCTTTTCACACAGCCCTACTTAACTCTGTGCCTTCAGAAGCCTTTCTTCTCCTAAACCCTTTAGTAACTGGGCTCTTAGGTGAAGCCACTCACAGGTCCTCCGCGGTTTCCTTGTTTGTAAAAAGTCAGTAACAAAACTTTCCATGCTACAGCTTCAATCCACTGATGGCCTTTGGCAGAACAGTCTAGGGCACAACTAAATGATTATGATGAGTGTCTTCCGGCGATAGGGTTGACACCTAGATACTTTTAAGTATCTTGTAGCTTTCCAAGTACATTTCCAAGACGAGTTCTTTCTTCCATAATGAGGAAGACTTAGACATCATCGTTTTTTAAGTAAAATTAGTTATTACATCTCATATGCCATAATGCTGTCACTGTATCTAGGTGGGAAAATTACTGGTAATTTGTTTTTCCTTCCTTGGATTTTTTTTCTTCTTCTAAAGTCATTAGAGTAAAAGTGTGTTACTTTTAAGTCAGAAGTAAACCCCCAGTTACTATCTAAACATCTTCTGACCAAGAGTTCTATTTATTAGCAAGATAAAAACTCGACTCCTTTCCAAACATGCTGCTATAGCACAACAGGTAGAAAGGATGGATATTTAGGGTCTGGGCAGAAACTGTGGACAGAAGTGACGGCTCAGCCAGTAAAATGGTGGTGCCACTGTCTGTCACCTTTGTCAAGTTTCGGTTTTTCCTTCTCCCCCTCCCCCCCCATCTATACTCGGATCAGCCAGAGCTATGTCTTTTGGAAAACATACCTTATCTTACAGCACTAGAAAGAAAGGTCACAAATACTTAAGGACATTGCCAAACCATCTGCCCTTCACTCCTTCAATGGTCTAGCGACAATTACATTATTAATTGAGTAAAATTACTTGTGTGGTTAAAAAAAAAAGACTTAATGAATGCTGCTCTGGTGCTTTCAACTCAAACAGGGAAGGGATATCTCAGAACTTCATTGCTTTGGCTTGCTATTTGGACTTGATGAAACAAATATTCCAGTATAGTGCTGCCTTTGCGTGTCTTCTCTGCTTCTCATTTGAAATCCATAGTTAAAATGAAATGGAACAGGGAGGAAGGTGTGCATCTTTTCCTGAATGATAATAAAATATATAGGACATGCAGTTTGCCATCTTGCTATCTTTAGAATGTACAGTTCAATGCACCGATTAATTCTCAAGGTTCTGGTACTTGCCACTAGTACGCATTCCCAAAAGCTTTTTGTCAAGACAGATTCCATGCCCTCTTCCAACCACCTTGACAATGAAAGTCTATTCACGTTCCCCTTTCCCCTCTATGCCTGTAATCTCTAATTTCCCTTTTATCTCTAGGAACTTGCCTACCTTATATATTTTAGATGGCAGAAATTAAATAACATTTGTCCCTTTTTGCCTGGCTTATTTCAGTTAGCGTGATGTTCTCAGGCTCCACCCATTGTTACCCTTTGGATGTTGAATGTCCCCTAAGTCCAAGTGGTAAAGGCATGGTGTCCTGATGGCAGCATTGAGAGATGCTATGAAACCTTAAGAGGAGGAGCCTCATGAAAGGTACTTAGGTCACTGGGGGCATGCCCTCAAAAGGGATTATGGGACTGTCTCCTCATTCTCTTTTGCTTCTTGTCCCTGTCCCTGAGGTAACCAGTTTCCTCCACTCTGGTCTTCCTCACTGTTGCCATCCAGAATGTCCACCAGAGGTCCACATGTCCACAGTCATGGGCATGCTTGATTGTTGGGTGGAACCTCCAAACCTGAATCAAACAAATGTTTTCTCTTCATAGTTTAATTACCTCAAGTATGTCAAGATGGTGAAGAAAGCTATACACCCAAGTTGTAGCATATGTAGAACGTCATTACTTTCTGTGGTTGGATAATGAATGTTTCATATGTATGTTCCACATTTCAGTTGTTATTCAATTGTTGATGGGTGCTAAAGGTTGTTTCTGTTGAGCCTCATAAGGCCCAGGCGTGAGGCCCAGTATAACTTCCCGAGCCTAGCTCAAGTTTGGCGACCTGTTTTCGGACATGACTTCCACATATGAGTGACTCAGCTCAACCTGACCTAGAATCGCCTCTGCCTAGTAACTGCTGAGATGGCATCATCTCATTGGCTCGTTATCCTCACCCCCATCCCTCATCACCCGAACCTATATAAGTCCACTCCTGATGCAATAAAATGAGTTCCTGCTTTGATAAGAGTCCCAGCTCAGTGTGCTTCTCTATGGTGGACAGGGGAGATCTGGGCCATTGAAACTCACCATCCTGCTCAGCCCCAGGGAGAGACTGGCTGGACTGGTCCTGCCTTAGCTCTACCTGTCAGTCAGCCTGACAGTTTCCACCTCTTGGTTATTATGAATAACAAGCTTTTATGAATAGCGATACACAAGTTTCTCTTCAAGTCCTATTTGCAATTCTTTTGAATATGTTCATAGGATAGAATTGAGGGCCATAGAGTCATTCTTTGCCAAAGTGTTTGAGAAATCAGCAAATTGTTTTCCACAGTATCTATCTCATTTTGCATTTCACCAGCAGTGTGTAAGAGTTCCATTTTCAAGATGAAGGTACATTTAGGACCTGGTTCCTAATCACAGGTCTTCTAAGAATTTAGTTTACTATTTGACAATGATTCTGAATGGGTTATTACATTTTTGGTACATAATTTTTTCCCTCTTGTCTTCCATTGAATTACAAATGACCACAGACTCTGGTAAAAGATTGACTAATCACTGTCTTTGATCTATGCTTGGTGATTACTCTTAATGTAATAAATCCAACATTTCATCAGCTAGGACCTTGTCACTAGATTTCAAGATGACTCTTCTTTATGCCCAATTCCAAATTTTAAAATTAAATGACAAAGAATTCCATTATAATGAAAATCACTTAGAATAACTGTGACTTATTTTTTCTCTATGTATAATCATAACTGTACTCACAAGAGGAAAGCTATTCTAAGGAGAGACGCTTAGGTCCCTGGTTTTTAGCTATCATATGTTTAAACAATAGTCCCCAAGAAATTGGAATTCCTCCAGGAATGCAATTCTGCAAGAAGAAAAAAGCTAAAGTCTTCTGTCAGAAGGAGGAGGAACTGTTCCTTGGAAAGAGATTTCATGCAGTGATGACAGCTTGTCAGACCACTTTGCGGGGAGTCTGGAGCAGGAATAATGACTGACCAATCATGGTCTGGACCACACTTTGGCTGGAACTGTTTAATTATATATATTCTGGGGCCTGTTTAAATCTGCACCTTATGTCAAGACCTCGAAGATATACTTGATGGCCACTGGACAGCTTTGTTCCTTGAATAAAGCACTTTCCTCTGCTTTTGACTATTGCCTGCCTGTTGAGAATGGGTAGCTAAGTCTAGTTCATTAAGGCTGTTAGGGCCCAGGCTTTGACCCTAATAACTCCATAGTAATATACTTCTATGTCATTTTCATTGAAAATAAACTGTAATACATATATATACATATATATCACTTTGATTCAGAATACTTTTTTTCAGAAGAGATTTTTTTTTTAATGATCATTGGTGTTTTAACTGTATGTATGTCTGTGTGAGGATTTTAGAAGCCCTGGAACTGGAGTCACAGACAGGTGTGAGCTGCCATGTGTATGCTGGGAATTGAACCCAGGTCCTCTTAACCACTGAGCCATCTCTCCAGCCCCTCAGAAGAGATTTAGTTACCTTTAACTTTAATTGTGAACGGTGGCCATACCCACTGTGGTGGTTTGAAAGAAAATGGCTCCCAAAGGGATTGGCACTATTAGGAGGTGTGGCTTTGTTGGAGTAGGTGTGGTCTTGTTGGAGGAAGTGTCTCACTGTGGAGGTGGGCTTTGCGGTCTCATATATGTTCAAGCCACTCCCAGTATCTCAGTTCACTTCCTGTTGCCTGCAACATTTAGAACTCTCAGCTTCTTCTCCAACACCATGTCTACTTGCATGCCGCCATGTCCCACCATGTTGATAATGGACTAGACTTCTTAAAATATAAGCCACCCCAATTAAATGTTTTTCCTTTAGAAGAGTTGCCATGGTCATTGGTATCTCTTCACAGCAATAGAAACCCTAACTAAGACGCCCACTCTACTGAAAAGTCTACTAATCCTTCCAGATGAAGTCTCTGCGTTTTATTCCTAAATTCTTGTTATTTGGCAATAGCATAATGCAAAAATTAAAACTAGTAAAGAGGCAAGCCTTTTGTAAATACTTAAGACAATAACTCATCATTTTCCTGGCTATAGCTCTGGTTATCTTGGCTTTGCGAAATCCTAGGATCATTGGAGAAACTATATATTTCTCAGGCACTGCCCTCTATGAAGAATTATCACCTTTCAAGTATGGGATTGCTCAGAAAAAGCAACATTCACAACCCACATGCTGCCATCTCTAAGGCACATTGCTAGGAATCTTCCATCGCCTTTCCTCTTGAGATCCATCTATATCTCCTGGACCTCATTTTCTCTGGCTTCTGGCTGGGTTCAGTCAACTGGAAACTCAGGAAAAGTTCCTGGAGAAAGAAAATCAGGACAAATGTTTTTATTTGGCTCCCTTTCTGGGCCGCTTCCCCAGGCAGCCTGGACTGCTCGACAAAAACATCATTGTTGCTGGCTGTGGTAGTTCAAGCCTTTAAACCCAGAACTCTGGAGACAGAGGCAGGCAGATCTCTGTGAGGTATAGACCAGCCTGGTCTATATAGCAAGTTCCATGCCAGCTAGGGCTACAGAGTGAGACCCTGTCTTGGGAGTAGGGGAAGTAATGTTAAAGACTCTCTTCCAGAACAGTCTCCATGCTTATTACCATGGTATCTCTTGTTGCTGCTAGTACCATGTTCCTGCCTCATTCTTTTGTCTTCTGCTTTTGTAAAGATTCTTCTCTTTTTTTTGGTCAATAAACATTTCCTGAATTCCACCTGACTGTCCATCTGTTCTCTGTTGGGACTCCATATGGCACAAGAAAGAAAGGGACATGAATAATATATCTGTGCTCCACCCTACTCCCCAGGCTCATATAAGCCAGAGGAAGGAACCGAGTGCTGCAGAACAGTCTTCCAAGCACGACATGACCATTGCATTCTTGAACTTACGTGGACTTATATACGTTCACAGGCATAAGAGCTGCAAATAAGGACTGGAGAGCAGGCTCAGCAGTTAAGAGCATCCCCACTCTTCCAGAGGACCAGTTTCCAGCATCTGTGTCAGGTGGCTCATAACCAACCACCTGTAACTCCAGCTCTAAGAGACCCTACATTTTTTTTTTCTGGTCTCTAAGGGCACCCCTGCACACATGGCATATATTTATAAGATACATACGTAAAAAATTTAAAAAGTAAAAATAAAAGACCTGCATGAGATTGAGCCTGTCTACATTCTGTCATGATGTGAGGTGTGGCTTAGGAGAATTCACTCCTCCTTAAGTATTGACAGGCAGTTAGTGATTTCTGAGGAAGGGAAAGATTTATTTCTTTTGAGTGGGATAGCTGCTGGAAAGGTATCCGTGTTCTTATAAATATCCCCTCATCCATGCTTCTGTAAGCAACCTTAAAGTTCTCATTCTCTCCCTCCCCCACCTCTCTCTCACACCACACACACACACACACACACACACACACACACACGCACACGGAAGTAGAGGAGGAGGTAGGAGCTGGCTTTCTGTAGGAAGCGGAAAGGGCCTGTGGTGAAAACTACAAACTGCTCACGTATGTTGCGGTGAAGTGGGTGCTGGGGCTAAAAGGAAGGTCACTGTTTAAAGAGCTAAATCAGAAACACTAGGGACGAGACACAAAGAGCTTGAAATTGAATGTGAGATAGCCCCGCAAACTTGATAAGAGACCGGCAGCCTTGGAGAAGCAAGGCCAGTGATGGGTAGGCTAGCTAGCAAGCTTCACTACCATTCCATTCCTATTCTTCATTTTAATGCAGCTAGTGGTAACCCACTAACTACATGTAGCTTTAAGGAACCCTCCACCTACTTCAGGGAAGAGACACCAGACTGTTCCATGAACAAAAAGTGAACTAAATCCCGCTACAGCTACTTCTTGATAGGCTGCAAGAACAAGGGAAGTTTGGTGTAATTAGCAGCATTGGAGACTCCTGCAATGGCAGCCACGTGACTAACAGCTGACAGCCAGCCAAGGTCAATAACTAACAAAACGGTAGTTAGAGATGGACGGAGGAGGCTTCAACCGCCCCTAACTAGGCGGGCAGCCCATGAACCGTCACAGCCATCTCTCTAGTCAGGCCAGGAATACACAGAGCATATGGATCCTCGGTGGTTCAGGCCATGACAGCCCAGAGGTCCAGCCATTCTCACAGCAGTTTGCCCAGTTTCTGCTATGACCCTGTAAAAAATTCCTAGACAAAGAAGTTCAACAGGCATTTTTCCTTTTGGGAGTTTCTCTCACTTTCCCTTAAATTTCTTACTGTCTTGTAAATCTCCACGATAAGGCTTTCTTCCACATTGCATAGTCCCACAAGAGTTTTTGCATCATTAGCCTTCATTGGCATGAGACAACAGACTGAGAAAATATTGTCTCAGTTCATCTTAGGTGACTGTGAGTGATCTAATGTGACCTAAGTCCTGGATCCTAGGTCCTTGAGTCAAACACAACTGTTCCAAGTAAGGCCCAGTCACACTCAGAACTGTTGGGTCTGTTGGAAAGAGGAAGAGATTGTCAGGAATAGGACAGAGAGAAGAACTGGAGGAAGGGATGGACGCAAACAGGATCTTACAATATATTGTATACATGTATGGAAGTGTTACAATGAAACCCATGACTGGGCATAATCAGTACATGTCAATAAGAACCTGGAGAAATGAGCAAGGGTTGGGTGTTATGGCTTGTGGTGGTTTGAAAGAAAATGGCCCCCAAGAGGAGTGGTACTATGAGGAGGTGTGGCCTTGTTGGAGGAAGTATGTCACTGTGGGGGCGGGCATTGAGGTCTCTTTTTCTCAAGCTTCCCTTAGTGTGAAAGTCAGTTGGCTTCCTGTTGCCTCTGAATCAAGATGTAGGACTCTCAGCTCCAGCACCACATCTGCCTGCACGCTGCCATGCTCCCCATCCTGATAATAATGGACTGAATCTCTGAAACTGTAAGCAAACCACCTCAATTAAATGTTTTTATTTATGAGTTGCCGTGGTCATGGTGTCTCTTCACAGCAATAAAAACCCAAACGAAGACACTGCTTCTTTAAATGAAGCTCATCTGGGCAAAGCTCCCCATCTTCTATCTTGGGATGTGACAGTTCTGGTTGACAGTCTTTCAATAAGTGTCACAAAATTCCCCAAACAGTTTTCGCTGTGATTCAGAACGTCAGTTTGACATTCAGCACCTGCAGCCAGTGAGACGTAAAGGAATGTGACGGTTTGAATCACTGATCGACATTCCTGAGATGGTAACTGGTCACTGGAGGAGGAGTGCTTTCCAGGAAGCTGAGCAAGACACCAAAGAGCAGCGCTCTCATGTAGCCAAGGACTGGCCAGGTGAAGACACAGAGGATGTGGCTCTTGTCAATCATGGAGGAGAAGCTTTCTTCAAAGCCATTCCATTCAGATTATTATTATTATTATTATTATTATTATTATTATTATTATTATTATTAAAAATACTGCGAAACTTGCAAGACTGAGCTGTAACGTTTTGGATATAAGTACAGACAGCAAAATTGTAGTGAAATTGAAAAGGGCAGATCACATGGAGTCCCACTGATATATTTTAGCTTATCTGTGAAAAGTTAATTTAAATTAGAAAGCATGTTTACTTAAAACATCATGACGGATTTTCAAAACAACAGCCAAATATATTTTTATATTAATTACCACCAAGGTGTCTATTGTGCTACGTATTTCAAAATTGTCATGTTGATTTTCATTATCTATGACTAATTCTCTTTCCTGCTCATTTGTTCTTGTCTAATGACATGCTTCTGTTATTGGATGCAGGAATCTCCAATTAAAATTGATTAGACATACTGTAATTTATATTTTGAGTACATTTTTCTTAGTATCAAAAAAAACTTTGTGAAATTAGACAGGATGCTGACCAGTGCTTTAAGTCAAGTGAGTGACTGATAGATCTTAGAGAGTCTTGTCACTAAGAGGGAACACATGGTACTTAGACAATTATACAACAAAATACCATATTCTGGTTAGCTTAACCAACAGAAGCTACTTCTCTCTCTGATTTGAAGTCTAGACATCCAAGATGAAGGTGTCAGCAGGATTAGTTTCTCCTAAGGTCCCTCTGTCTGGCTTCTCACATGTTCTCTGTGGACACAGGTGTGGTGTCTATCTGTATGTCCACATTCCTTTTTGTGACAATACCACCCTATAGGATTAAGGCCCACTCTAACGTCTTAATTAATTTGATAGCTTTTAGAGGCTCCTTAACTACAGTCACAGTCCAACATGATTCCAACATCGCAACAGGGTGAGGTCTGCAGCATAAGAATTTGAAAAAGACACAGTTCATCTCATTACCGGTGACGGTATTCTACTTCTTGACCTAGGGGGATGGTTTTAGAGCATTTTAGTTTCTTTTCTGCTGCTGTGATAAAACACCCCAGCAAAAGCGGCTTAAGGGAGAAAAGGTTTATTTGGCTTATGGTTTCAGAGGAAAAATAGTCCACGATGGCAGAGAAGGCCTGGAGGCAGCAGCGTGAGTCAGAAAGCAGGGAAAAAGAAGTAGTGGTGTTGAAAACTTCAAAGCCTAGCAGCGGTGGTGCACAACTTTAATCCCAGCACTTAGGAGGCAGGGGCAGGCAGATCTCTGAGTTCGAGCCCAGCCTGGTCTACAGAGTGAGTTCCAGAACAGCCAGGACTGTTACAGAGAGAAACCGTCTTGATAAACCAAAAAAGAAGAACAAATAAACAAACAACAACAAAAACAAACAAACTCAAAGCCTGCTCCCAGTAACAGTACTTCCTTTAGCAAGGCTCCGATGCCTGAAGGTTCTGGAACTTTCCCAATCAGTCCTACCAGCTGAGGACCAAGCGTTTAAACACATGAGCCTATGGAGACCGTGGTGGGGGGGGGGGCATTTTACATTCGAACCACAACAAGAGGCATTTAAGATAATTATTCATTAGCGATGTAGTCATGCCTCCTGAGCTTCTCTGGTTTTCATTTGCCACGGTTTTTAAAAATTTAAACAAGTCAGCTGACCATGGTGATCAAACCATCAGTTCTGTGTCCACTAACTGGGACTCTGTAACAAAAGATAAATTCCATTCCTCTGGGCATCAGAAAGGATGGATACACTAAGCTCGTATTCCCCACACTGTTTTCTTTTGGGGAAGGTATAAATACAGGGCTTTACACCTGTCACCTCCGCCCTCCTGAGACTGAAGCAGGAGAACTGCGGTGAGTAGGACACACGCTCAGCCGGTGCCACAGAGTGAGTGAGACCCTGTCTCAAAAATCCAAAAAGTTGCCGGGCAGCGGTGGCGCACGCCTTTAATCCCAGCACTCGGGAGTTCGAGGCCAGCCTGGTCTACATACAGAGCAAGATCCAGGACAGGCACCAAAACTACACAGAGAAACCCCGTCTCGAAAAACCAAAACAAAAAACAAACAAATCCAAAAAGTTATAGGACAGAGTATTATAGTATATTTACTCAGAAACCTTATTTTATACCTCAGTGGATTTTGACTCTTTATTCCTTTTTTTGATATTCAAACTGTATGACTGTCTACAACTCCATCTCCCCAAACCTGCAGACTTGAAACAGGTCTGCTTCTTGTGACTTACACTTTGAATCTGCCCACTGGGCCGTGGATGACCATGTGAAACTATAGGTTCTGGAGACGATGAAGCCACTCAGCTAAAGAAGAATAGCGCCCCATAAATGGGAGCAGCATATGGCGACTGGGGGATCGGAGAACATCCGCTTTCCCAGGGGCCCCGAGGATGTGCGCCTCAGAGTAGAAGAAGTTTACCATGGGTGTTCATGTCCACACTCTGCCATTAAGGTGACCTCACAGGTAATTATTTGGGTTTTATATCATCTTTTCTTAGTGTAGGCAACTGGGTTATGCGATGTTCTTTGAAGGGTAACAGAAACCTGTCTTCCCCAGGAGAACTTCTAATATGAGATTCCCATCACCCCACTTTCTCATCTGTTTGTTCTCCTGCCGTGCTCAAGTAATGGAAAACACAAAGGAGCACATGCAAGCGGTGCCTAGCCTTAAGGGGCTCCGTCTACTGACAGAACCAGGTGCCCGAACTGGTAATTATAAGGAGACAAGGAGAGGCAGTAACTGAGGCCTGTCTCTGGGAATACAGAAATGGAAGCGGATATGCAAAGCAATTTGGGAGTTCAGGGGATTCTTCCCAGAAGGGGTTCTGCGCTCACACATAAAGAAGGAGGAATTAATTAGGCTATAGTCAGCTGAGGGAAACCACCTGAGAAAGCCTCAGGAGCCTTGGGCGTCTCAGGGTATACGACTGCAGTAATTTCTGTGTTGGAAAGACAAAAATGGAAAATGTGTGTGGAGAGCTGGAAGGGAAGGAAAGCCTTGTTAAGAGGGATGATGTCGTATTTCCTTCAGCTGTATTATTAGTCTTGTACCTAGATACAAGATAGACTGGAGGAAGAAAATGGGACAGAGAAGGCAGACAGTGAGGAAAGAGAAATGAGAGTTTGAGAGAGATGGACGTGAGGACGGAGCAGTGAGGGCAGGGCCGTGAGGATGGGGCAGTGAGGGCGGGGCAGTGTGGGCGGGGCCATGAGGATAGGGCAGTGTGGGCGGAGCAGTGAGGATGGGGCAGTGAGGGCAGGGCAGTGTGGGCGGGGCAGTGAGGACGGGGCAGTGTGGGCGGGGCCGTGAGAACGGAGCAGTGAGGGCGGGACAGTGAGGATGGGGCAGTGAGGGCGGGGCAGTGAGGATGGGGCAGTGTGGGCGGGGCAGTG
>CABHPH010160186.1:1763-28227 GCA_902168325.1 Peromyscus nudipes | reverse complement strand
CAAGCTGGCCTTGAACTCACAGAGATCTGCCTGGCTCTGCCTCCCAAGTGCTGGGACTAAAGGCGTGCACCACCACTGCCCGGCTTGGATATTTCTTTTATTGGGTACAAAATATAAAAGTGCAACTCAATTTGATTGCTCTTACTGCCTTTTCCTACCAGGAGACTGGAAACTACTTTCCAAAGAAAGTTGTTCAACAAAGTGGAGGAAGGGGACACAGGGTTACTGTCAGTAATCTGTGCCTCAGGACATAATATAGTTGTTGTTGTTGAGGGGGGCGTTTAAAGTGGCGATACTTATTCATGCCGTCATAGGAAAAAAGCAAGGAAAATGCCCAATGAACACACGATTTTGAGACGTGGTGTTTTCCTCAAGAATCTAAAGTGAATGAGTTATTATATTCCAAGGGAACGAAATAACCCACAAAGTAATTCTTGGAAATAATACAACCAAATGTTAGGATATCTACGAAAGATGCTAATGTTGTCCTCAGAAGAGTTCTCCTTAAAAGACTTTTAACTGTCAATTAAATAGTTACCAGTTGGAATCATCTGTTGATGCCATTTTTAGTTATATGACAATAAAAAACTGTTGTCTATTCCCCACTGCAGACCAGCATTTACCTCAAAAACATAACCAAATTATTAGTATGCAAGTGTTTTTTATGTATTGCTTTGAGACACAGTGTTATCATGTAACACAGGTTGGCCTTGGACTGTACTTTCTTCCTTCCTTAGCTTCCTGAGTTCTGGGGTCTTTGACGTGTACCTCCACTTGCTCCTTGTTTTCTAAATCAAGGAACTATGCTGGTCAGGATAGGGAGCTGGTATACCTCTGCTAATCCTCAAAAGATTGCTACCTAAGAGGCTTTCTTACTGTGCATGAGTATTTCAAGCCTTGGAAAATACCAATTTTATTGTCCTAGCTCCTATCCCTCTCATCCCAAAACAGCAAGTCAGCTCATTTAAAAAAAATTATTTGTATTTGACACACAGTAATTATGCATATTTATGGAGTACACTATGGTATACAATGTATAATGATCAGATGTGTAACTAAGGTACCTATCACCTAAAAGATGTATCATTTCTTTGTGTTGAGTACAATAAAAACCCTCTCTACTTGAAAATGATTTTTTTTCAAGTATTCGAAAAAGTCTGGTGCTAGAGAAATGGCTTGGCAGTTAAGAGTACTTACTGCTCTTCCAGAGGACCAAGTTTCAGTTCTCAGTACCTACATGGTGGCTCACAACCATCTGTAATTCCAGTTCCAGGGGAACCAACACTCTTTATCTGACCTCTGCAAACACTTGGCACATACATGGTGCGCATACATATGTTGAAGCAAACACGCATACACATAAAATAAATTTTTTAAAAAGTCAATGAATTGTAGGCTGCTATAGTTGTCCTACTGTGCCGTAAATAGATGTAATCCCTGTTAGGTCTCAAAACCAGGAAAAAAAAATGGCTAATTCGGTGCTTATTTAACATATCAATGCAGACCTGGCTGCCAGGTTCTCCCAGTATCCCTCAGGGTCCTTCTGGCTGGCATGCCTCCCCCGTAGCAAGTTTTTCTTGTCAGAACCACCAGCCCCAAAAATAATGACATGGAGACTTATTATTAATTATGAAAGCTTGGACTTTAGCTTAGGCTTGCTCCAAAATAGCTCTTATAATTTAAATTAACCTGTTTCTATTAATCTATGTTTTGCCACATGGCTTTTACCTCTCTCCCATTCTGTACATCCAAACTGTTCTATATCTCGCTGGTGTCTTTTGCTGGCAGATTCTAACCCTGAGTGCCTCTCTGCCTGGAAGTCCTGCCTAACCTCTTCCTGCCTAATTATTGGCCATTTGGCTTTTTATTAAACCAATCAGAAGGCGTCTTGGCAAAGACACATCTTTACAGTGTACAAAAACACTATCTCACAACACTGTCACTTACCCTAAACTTCTCCAGACCAGGTGCTGGGCTGCCCATTCCTATGTAATCCAGCCATTTGGGTTACCCAGCCCATTTGGTCTACTCTTTATCCTCCTGGCCTCTTGAACTCTTGGTCTCCTGATCTCTTGGCTCTCCTCTTCCTCCCTTCCCCCACCTCCTCACATGGCTTAGGTCATGTTCACTCTGGACTCTTCCAGCTGTCCCTGCCTCTGGCTATGTTCTCTCTTTTATCTACAATAAACTTTCTCCTCTACTATACCTAGGAGTAGTCACATTCTTCCTTTTTTATATTTTTCATTCAGTTTCTCTCATCCATCTGCATCCCCATACCCATTAACCATTCTCCATTCCTCCCACTCTCTACTCCTGGGATCTCTAAACACTATTCTGTTCTCTTCTTTGAAACTGTCTTAACTTTCATATATAAGTGAAAATATTTGCATGTCTATGCCTGATTTATTCACATAACATCTCCAGTTCTCTCTATGTTGCAACAAATGACAAGAATTCATTCTTTTTACAGTTGAATGGTATTCCATTGTATAAATTCATTGTCTTTATTCATGAATGGATGCCTAGGTTGATTCCATATTTTGGCTATTGTAACTACTGTTGCAATAAGCATGAAAGTATACCCATCTTTCTGACACACTGATTTCAGTTCCTCTTGATATATACCCAAGCAGTGGGATACACATATATATTGGTTTTTGAGAAAGCTTCATACTGTTTTCATGTACTTTAGTTAGGGTTTCTATTGCTATGATAAAATACCATGACCAACAGCATTTTGGTGAGGAAAGGGTTTATTTGGCTTACAGTCAGTCCATCATAGAAGGAAGTCGGAGCAGAAACATCAGTACAAAGACCCAGAGGCAGGAACTAAATCAGATACTGCTTACTGCCCTTCTCGTATAGCTTTCTCAGCCTGATTTCTCTTTAGATGTATTTATTTTACTATTTTTGTATGTGTAAGTGTTTTCCCTGTGTGTGTATCTGTGTGCCAACATGCTTGTCTGGTGCCCATAGAGATGGTGAGTAGCTATCTGGTTGCTGGGAATTGAACCCAGGTTCTTTGCAAGAATAGCAAATGCTCTTATGCACTGGGCCAATCCTCCAGTCTATCAGTCTGCATTCTTATACAACTCAGAACTACCTGCCCAGAGTTGGCATCCCCTACAGTGAACTAGGAATTTTTACATCAATCGTTAATTAAGAAAATGCCCTACAGACTTGCCTACATGCAATCTGATGGAGGTATTTTCTCAATTGAGCTTCCTCTTTCCAGATAACTATAGCTTATGACAATATAGCTTATGACAAGCTCACACACACACACACACACACACACACACACACACATACAAACTAAGAACAAAGAAAAACAACCAAACAATTGACTCCTTGTCAACTTGACCCACAACCACACCACTATCCAACTGAAACTTTTCTTGTTTATCTTCAAGATCTCATTTTAAGGCCAATATCACAGCATAAAACATCCCAACTTCCAATAGTGCCACAGGCTGTCTCACTTTACTTACTTGCTAAGACAGCATGGAACTGTATAAACTTACATTTCCATGAAGAGTTTACAAGAGTTCACATTTTTCTCTGTTCTCTAGCCAGATTTTTTTTGTCTTTTTTATAGTAGTCACACTAACTAGAGTAAGAATATATAATGTTAGTTTTTGAATCTGTATTTCCCTAAGAAATAGTGATGGTAATTTTTCATGTAGTTATTGTACATCTTCTTTTGAGAAATGTCTATTGGGTCTTTACCTATCTTTTAATTGGATTATTTGTTTTGTTTTGTTTTGTTTATTTTTGAAAGAGAATCAGATATAACAAAATCTCTCAATTCAATAAAGTCTTGAACCCCTAACTACACACCTACTCCTGGTAACTGATGATCCCTGCAGGAACTTGGGTTGTTCTGGAACTTACAAAGGGCTGTGCTGTACAATGAACAAAAGCTCAGCCATTCCTAAAAGGTTAACTGCACAGAAACTATGTGGAGCTCGGTCCCACCCCTGATAGAGATCAGAAAGTCTTCCTTGGGGGTAAGAAAGAACAGGCAGATCTCAGAAAAGGAGCCAACACCTTCTGGCCATCTCTTTGTCCTTTACCTCACATACAAGTCAGACCTAAGAAGTTCAAGGAATGAACCATTTTGTCTAATTTAAGGAGGTGTTTTTGATTAGCAAACTTTGACATATTTTGATTAACTTGAAACTTTATCTGCTTCTTTCATTGCTAACAAAATGTTGAGAAGGTCTATGTCTAAGAAAGCTTTGTACAGTTGTTGCCCAGTGTGATTTGATGCCAATTAGGCCAGAAATTGCTTGGAATAGGTGAAAAATGCCAGAGTATAAAGAACTAACCATTAATAGAAAGGATGAGTGTGGAAATCAGCACCTAAAATTTCATATATGAATAAGTACGACTGAATTCATTGTTTATTCCCACCTAATTTTCTTCCTTATATACCTTTTTTATTTAGTTATTCTTTTTTTATTAAAAAAAAGTATCTTACTTTGTCAATCTATCTTAGCATCATGTATAATTTGGCTATTTGGGGGAGGGAAAGGCGGAATTTAGAAGGGACTAAAACAAGAAATTCTATTTCTAGCTAGCTGGGAACTTATTTCTTTTTTAATTGAATGGAGGAATGCTGTATTGTAGAGTCCTTTTTATAATTCAAATAACAAAACCACTTGTATTGAAAAATTTGAGCTTGAAATTGTAATGTATGTTTGTAAGTCCTAAAACCCAGGAAACTGAGGCAGGAGAATTATGGGTATGCAATTAGAACTCATACTTTTGTTCTGCGATGCCAACTTTAGACTTCTATCACAAATTTAACATATGGATAGGTTTAATAAGCTCAAAGAGGAAGTAACCAGAGGAAATGTGGGTGATGGAGAGGGAGAAATCAATATCCAACTTCTAAAGGAATATGGAGCAATGATGTAAAAGTCAGAAGTTCCAGGTCATGTGTTAATTTTGTGCTTCTCTAACAGAATATTTTAGGCTTAGTTTTTTAATTGAAGACATTTGTTTTTATTTGTTTGTTTGTTTGTTTGTTTGTTTGTTTTTACAGACCTAGAGGCTGAGATGTCCAAGCTCAATTGCTGACTCTAGGGAGGACCCAAGGAGGGCTTTCTTGCTGTGTCATAGCTTGACAGAGAAGGAAGGAGGGAGAAAGGAAAAGATGGAGAGAGGCAGAGAGATTGGGGAAGCAATGGAATGGAGAGGAGGAGAAGTGGGGAGAGAGAGACAGGGAGGTGGAGAGGGGAGAGAGAAGAGAGAGAGAGGGAGGAAAAGAGAGAGAGGAGAGAGAAGGAGGGAAGGGAGAGAGAGAGAGAGAGAGAGAGAGAGAGAGAACCCTTTATCAGGAATCTGATTTTGCAGTAATGACTCATGAGTGCAGTCTTCCTGACAATCATTATTGCTGGTTTTTGTTGATGCATTTTGTTTGTTTGTTTTTTAAATCCTACACACAGACACTTGCACTAGAGATTAAGTTTCCAACATCTGAACTTTGGGGAGCACATTCAAACCGCAGGAACAAGTTTGCAAAGAGGATTAGTTTGGTTGTGGAAGCACAGTGTTAGGTTTGAGGCTCTGGTGGGAATATCTGGCAAGAGCTTTGTAGGCTAAGATGAGGAGTAAGGGGAAGAAAGTAGTAATGATGCTAACGTACTGGAGGTTCTGTTGTGTCCCTCCGGCACAACAGGTAATTGCTTCCTAAAACGTTGCTTCCATCCCCCCCCCCATTTCATTCTAAAACCTCCCATTGAGGTTTGAATCTGATGGTTCAAGATTTATCTACTGTTTTGTCCTTTTAAGACTCAAATTTCTCACTAAGCAAACTGTTTTCCCTGCCATGAAATACTTGGCCCTTGTAAGACCATTTTATTTAATGTTCATTTGTTTGTGTTCTATCTTCACAAACAGTGCATAAATTTCTTACGAGATCATGCATTTTATAATACAATAATTTTTTTTTACAATGGCATAAAAATCTTTTTTTGCTTAACTGTTTGATTTATCTAATCACACTAAATTAATATAATCTGCTCTATTACTGAAATTCTTAGTAGTAAGACATTACTAATTCCTAGAGGCCCTACCCAGCCAACTAGCTCTTCCTCTATTAATGACTACATGGGGCTTTATTTGTATAATATCATTTGATTTGGGTCTGGCTAGATTGTTCTGAGTTCTAGTTACTCTTGTACAACATGGAAAACTAAGTTGTTTAAGAAATATTTATTGAGCCTTCCTTATGTAAAAAGTACTGAGACAGATAGCTGCTTATAGATAGGGAGTCTTAACATATTTCTGGACAGTAGTCTAGTGACATTGAATCTCAGAAAGTTTATAAAGGCACAAAATGTATAGTTTAACAGAAAAGCCAATCATGGGATACAATCATCAAAATATGAATCCACAATATACTAGTTACACGTTGGATTAATGTATAATCAACAGCATCCAGAGGCAGCATATTTCAGGATACCTATAATATACTTAATGTGGTGTGAAAACATCTACTATTTCTATTGGTGACAAAGTTATATATCCTGCTAGTATTACCACAGCTTGTTATCTATATTCATATAATAAAATGAAAGTGTAAATTTTAGTAAGAAGTTAGTGAAAGTAAAAGTGTAATTACATTCTTCATCCAATTTTTTAGACTAGTAAATGATGCTTATGTGTCTCAAATTAAAAAGCTTCAACAGGTTGGGTCACAATTCATCAGAGTGTCAAGAGGTCAATTGTGAGGAAGTCCAGCAGCACTTTTTAGAGAGTAAAAGATGCCAGGCAGGCATGGCGGCTCTTGTCACAACATGCACTACCAAAGATGAGGCAAAAGGGTCACTCAAGAGTTTGAGGCTACCTAAGTTCCATAATGAATTCTGGATCAGCTAGAATTAAAGAATGAAACTCTTTCTCAAAACACAAAACAATTAAAAAGTATAAAACAATCCATAATGGAGATGATTTTTCTTGGTTCTCCTATTTTAGTTGTGTGTGTATGTGTATGTGTGTGTGTGTCCTGTTTTTTTTGTTGTTGTTGTTTTGTTTTGTTTTGTTTTCATGAAACTGAGTTGCAGCATAAAATATGTCTAAATGTGCGTTGCACTCAAAATAACGTGAAACTATCTTCACTAGGAGAAATGAGATGCATAAGACATGCTGAATAAAGGCCAAATGATATTAACAGTTAGTGCCATGAGGTTAAGGGGAAAATGAATTTACTTCTCCTTTGAGGGAAGAAGTAGATGTACATGAGATAGCTCTTTAAAGATGGTACAGGGCGGGGTTGGGGATTTAGCTCAGCGGTAGAGTGCTTGCCTAGCAAGCACAAGGCTCTGGGTTCAGTCCTCAGCTCTGTAAAAAAAAACAACAAACAAACAAAAAAAAAACATAAAAACAAGGAATAATTAGCCTGCTGTTTAAGACGTGGAGTAAATATCAGAGAATTATTGGCCATAAGAGATGAAAGCAGTTGAACAAGGAGAAGTGGTGGGGGTTAGGGAACTTATTTTTCATAATCTTACTGGAAGAATTTGATTCTTGTGTGTATATGTAACCGAATTTAGGAAAAACATTTTATGTCATGGTCATTAGGTACTTGCCATTTATGGGAAAATTAGTTCATATTTTAATGATGTTCTCCATCTTTGTATACCTTTGCACTGAATACGTGGGGCACACCATCCTGTCTGTTATGGTGTATAAATTTTAGAGTTCTCCTATTCAACCAGTAGACCTCAAAATCTGTGAAGGATGTAAGAAAAAAAACATATATATATATATGAGGTGAGCCAGGCAGCGTCACATGCCTTTAATCTCAGCACTCAGGAGGCAAAGGTAGGTAGGTGGATCTCAGAGTTTGAGGCCAGCCTGGTCTACAGAGCAAGTTCTAGGACAGCCATGGGTACACAGAGAAGCCTTGTCTCAAAAAACAAAAAGCAAACACACAAAAGTGGAGATGTGAAGTACATGAAGAACATTTCCCTAAGGATTCTCTTGTATTTTAGAGCACTAGAATTCTCACTGCCAAATGTACTTTCAGAACTTTAGAACTGTATGTAACTTTTGCTCCTCGCCTTAAGCTTCCTTTCTTGCCTGTTATCTGTATGGCCGTCTTACGCAGTCTTTCTAACGGTTAAGTATTTAGTTGGTGACTGAGGAAAACTCACTCTGCTTTAGCAATTTAGTCATTATCACAGTTTGAGGCCTAAGCTGTGAACATCATTACATGGATCCAGTCATTTCATCTCATCTTTTTTCACAGGAAGATAATGTGGTATTAAAATGTGCCCATCTGTAAGTTGTTAAAGCGTCAGTGTGAAAGGATATTCAAGGTCAACTGGTATTGAGTTACTTTGCAATTTCCCTCCACTGTACAACCGTCACTTACACATAAATGACTCAAACAACTTAGTTGAATTCATTGGGAAAGTCTGTTCCATAGGAAAGCATTAAATATTAATTATCTCTCATCACTAAATAATTGATGAAGAGTAACAACGATGCTCTCAAGAAGGTTGGTGGCTGTTGGTAATACAGTATTTTAATAGGATGTATTTGCAAGCCAGCTCAAAAGCCAGTTTCTCCAGAAGGTTTTCCCCTCTGACAGAGCTCTCCTTTATAATCCCTCTACTTTGTGAGCTTCCATACCATGAATCATTACATTCTTACACTCTGATCAGTGCGTCCTCAACTGGAAAGGCAGGGATTGTATGTTATTTCACTTCTATGTCCCCACAGGGCTTGGCATTATCCCTGGCACAAAGAGGCATTCAATCAAGCCTATAAGGAGCATGCTAATGATAGCAATCTAGGAAGAGGCATGTTTCTGTGTCTTAAGCTCGTGCGATATAGAGTTAGAGCTTTGTGTTCACTTAAAATGAAAAGTGAAGAAACACAGCTAAGCAATATAATCCTCATGATGTTGTTTGTGAGCTGGAACATTAAAAGCGGGCTTTTCAGAAACATTTGGCTTTTATTATGATTGCTAGCACTTAGTTCCATCTTCCAAGATAATATTGGAAAGCAAATTACTTTCTAAGAAGTTTTAAAGATCCAAGTATTCAGGAGGTGGAGGCAGGAAGACAGCCATAAGTTGAAGGCCGGCTTTAGCTACATAGTGAGTTCCAGGCCAAATACAGTGTGCGACTGTGTGTCAAAAGAAAAGAAAACTGAGAGAAAAGTTAAATGTTTATTACTGAATTCTTATTGCTAAGTGTATAGGAATGAGAAAGAGATTTGATATCACTAAACAGAACTTAATACTTGTTTGTTTTGTTGTTGTTGTTGTTTGGTTTTTTGAAGTTTTTTGTTTGTTTGTTTTTTGTTTTTTGTTTTTTGAGACAGGGTTTCTCTGTGTAACCTTGGCTATCCTGGAACTCCCTTTGTAGACCAGGCTGGCCTCGAACTCAGAGATCTGCCTGCCCGTGCCTCACAAGTGCTGGAATCACAGGCATGTGCCACCACTGCCTGGCTCAGACTTAACTTTTAATTAAATATTTTTAATTACCACACACAGTATTAGATTTTACTGTGACTTTTTCAAGAAAATTTGCTTTTGCTGCTTCTCCTCCATCCCTCACTCCTCCTTATCCCCTCTCCCCCTCACCTCTTCCTTTCCACTTCCAAGTCACTTATGTCCATCCTGCCTTGCTTCCTCAAAACCTTGTTCCTTCCTTTTAGAGTAGTTTCCTTTCTAGTCAGAATTTTTGTTGTTGTTGTTGTTTTGTTTTTCGAGATAGGGTTTCACTGTGTAGCTTTGGAGAATGTCCTGGAACTCGCTCTGTAGACCAGGCTGGCCTCGCACTCACAGAGATCTGCTTGGCTCTGCCTCCTGAGTGCTGGGATTAAAGACTAAAGGCATACTCCACCACCACCTGGCTCTAGTCAGAATTTAAAGACTTCTTTTTAATTACATGTATGTATATGTGTCTGTGTGAGTACATGCCACATGGGTGAGGGGTCTCACAGAAGCCAGAAGAGGGGGTCAGATCCCCCTGGAAGTGGAACTAGAGGTGGTTGTGCCTGCCTCCAGCCTTGTGGGTGCTGGGAACCAAACTCAGGTCCTCTGGAAGAGCAGTGACTGCTCTCAGCTGTCTCTCCAGCCCCCTCTAGTCAGAATTGAATTTTCAGTCCTAATTTATCTTTTTTTTTTTTTGTTTTGTTTTGTTTTTGGTTTTTCGAGACAGGGTTTCTCTGTGTAGCTTTGCACCTTTCCTGGAGCTCACTTGGTAGCCCAGGCTGGCCTTGAACTCACAGAGATCTGCCTGCCTCTGCCTCCCGAGTGCTGGGATTAAAGGCGTGCACCACCAACGCCCGGCCCTAATTTATCTTTTAGATCACTTTAGTTCATTTTAAAATTTGTGTGTTTTTAATTTTACCACTTCCCGGGTCTACTTATACACTGAGAAATTAAATATGATGTATGTATTTGCGTAACTGCAATTCACTGTGCCTGCTTTTAAATCAAACACAGCTGCTGGAAATATTTTCCTAATTGGGCAGGATATTTTAAATTTTTTAAAATTATACTTCTCTGTAATGTTGTCAACATAGATTGGATCGTAAAAGGCTCACAATGCATCGTATTGTCTTTCTTCTTTACATATAATGTTCTTTGTGTTTTTGCCTCCTCATGATCACAAGGCATTTCTCCTAAATAGAACTTTCCCCAATTTCCCTTACAATCAAACCCATCTTCACAAGCTGTTTCTTACTATTACACTATAACCATAGGATAAGCAGCTCCAGAAAGAGCTCTGAGGCCTATACCTTAAGATGGCTTTTATCCTTGGCTATGCTTAGAAACTGTTCTAGAACATTCTTCTCCAGCTCCTTGATGCATTGTTTTTACAATAGGAAATAAAATATCTCTATTGTACTGCATTCAATGTGTGGCTGTAAGAAACTTGGTAAAAAATTATTTCTATTCTAATTCTAGTTAATATTTAAATTCTATCTCATGGACAATTCTTATTCCCATTCTGGCGTGGAAAAGCAGAACATAGTATATGTCACTGTGGGAATTATAATATCTAATGTAACCATGATAATACCTAGTATATATCATGACATAGATTCCATATAATTATATATCATATGTTATTGTATTATAGTATTTATATCATCTAGCTATTCTACTGGGTCTCTTCCCCTCATCAAGTAAAGTCCTAGGCCAGATTTTTTTTTTTTTTTTTTTTTTTGAGACAGAATTTCTCTGTGTAGCTTTGGAACCTGTCCTGGAACTTGCTCTGTAAACAGACTGGCCTGGAACTCACAGAGATCTTCTGCCTGCCTCTGGTTCCTGAGTGCAACCTAGGCCAGACTCTTATTTTTCAGTTCACCTATGCTTCTCACAGGTGCATAATAGATGTAGACTGCATGACAGTAAGTTTAAATAAATCAAAGTGTAAGTCATGGAAGCAAGAAGCTCAGGGTAAGGGTTCCGACACAGTTTTTCCATGTGTCATTGCTTGGAGAGTGTCCTGTCTTCAGTCTACCGAGATGCAAGTAGCATCTCTCATGCTTCTCACTTAGCAGAGGTTAATGGAAGACATTAGGAAGCTCTTCCCACCAAGCCTCTCTCCCTGCGGTCTCACGTCCCTTCTTTCTATACTCTCTTTCCAAGCTCTCTCTGTTGACCCTGTTTCTGCCCTTGCGTATGCAAAAGCTTTTTATCTATGTTTACAATATACAACCGAGCATATAAACTTCAATGAGACAGACACTCCTGGCAGAGTTTTCTGATGCTGGTTGAAATGTAAATAAAATAAACAGTAGGCCCCAGGCTACAAACTGACCTATTTCAATAATGAAACCGGGAAGCCCTTTATACCACATAGTATCACTGAACCTAGGTGCTTTTCCCTGTACCGTGACAGCCCTTGGATGGAACATTTGTGGCCCACCAGACACTATCCAATCACACATGCATGCACATGTACATTATGATTTTCAGATATTTGTTGAAAGAAAGAAGAAAGGAAGAAGGGAGAAATGAACAGAGGGAAGTAAGAAAATTTCTAATACATTTGATGTTTATTTCAAAGTTCTATCATCTCAAAACTACAAGTTATCAGTCATCATAAGTTTGGTATGTGTTGAGCCACAAATATATAAAAATAAGGATGTATAATTATCTTTAGCATTTTGTCTGAAGAACATACTGAAAGGCCTACTTTTTGTGATCACAAATATATGTCTTTTTGTGACCACAATAATGTCTATTAAAGAAGACAAATTGGATGCTCAAAAAAATAATAATAATACTTTTTGTGACCACAAATAATATGTCTATTAAAGAAGACAAATTGGATGCTCAAATAGATTTTTCAGATCCACATTTTATTTACAGGCTGTATCATTACTGTGCTGTGAGGACATGTATGCACATGCCAAGAGAACAAGGGTTAAATAAGAAGTAAGTATATATGGGGTTTGCTTGGCATTTGAAAGCTCTGGTGTGCTGCAGACTACAAAATGGGGCTTGCTGGGCCAGGAGATCAGAATATACTTTAGGAAAATACATGAAGGAGAAAAGAAAAGGAAATAAGCTATTCTGATTTTCATTTTGGCCAAAAGTATGTAAATAGTGACAATAACCAGAATCACTTATGAGGTTAACTGCAAGTTAGTGGACACTGTGGTTTGGATCTTAGGTCCTCCGAGGGTTAATGTTGTTGAAAACGGTGGAGACTTTTAAGAGATGGGACCTATTGGGAAGGAGTTTTGGGGATCTTGGACCTTCCTGTCCCTTTGCCTTTTCTTTGCAGTTATCTGAAGGTGGGCAGCTGACGGCCATGAAATCCCTGCCATGATGTTCTGGTTTACCATAGACCCACAAGTAACAGGTCCTACCTATCATGGACTGAAGTATCTGAAACCCTGAGGCAAAGTGAACCTTTCCTCTTTTATGTTGATTGTCTTGGGTATTGTGTTACAGTAATTCCAAGCTGACTAATATTATAGCCATGTTGACAAAGTATAGTCTCCCTTTCGCTCTCCTCTGTCTCTTTCTTTCTGTCTGTGTGTCTCTCTCATCATTGTCTCTCTTGTCTCCACATCTCTCTGTCTTCCTCTGTCTGTCTCTGCCTCTGTCTCTCTGTCTCTGCCTCTGTGTGTGTGTGTGTGTGTGTGTGTGTGTGTGTGTGTGTGTGTGTGTGTGGTCTCTTCTAAAACACAATATTTCAAAAGGCTGAGCTGAAATTTGAGGTCTTGGTGAATTTCTAAGATCAGTTAATAGCTGCAAGATGAGAGCCAAATAGAGTGTGTGATAATCACCATGGAAAGGAACCTGTTTAAAAAAGTACTTCTCTGAAACAGGTGGTTACTCCCAGAAGGTGGCATCTTCTTTTCATCCGCTTCCTGTAACTGTTCTCTGCGTTTGTCCCCTCTCCTCAAGACCCTTTCTGCCATCCTGACCGTCTACTTTCTGCTTCTTGACCAAGACACACACAGGATACTCTCTCAAGCCTGAAGACTTCCATCTTCTGCATCCTAACCGTCTCCACGGTGGGGGTTAACTCTTGTCTGATAGTGTATTGCTACAAAGTTCAGAAAAGAAAGGAGGGGATGGAGCAAGCTGAACTCCACAAGGGTGAGGAAGAGACTGACCTCCAACTGAATCTCCTCCCCCTATTGAAAATGGATTTTTTCCCTCACATAACATATCCTCACTACAGTTTCTGCTTCCTCTACTCCTCCCACTTCCTCCCCGCCTCCCCTCCTCTCTGGATCCACCCCTTTTCTGTCTCTCATGGTCTTTTTTTTTAAGATAATTGTTTTATTATTAAGAGATTTTCTATTCATTTTACATACCAACCACAGATTGCCCTGTCCTCCCTCCTCCCGCCCCCCTCTCTCATGGTCTTAATGGCTAGGTGTATTTCCCTGACAGCGTCAGCATATGTGTGTATAGTGAGTTGAGAAGGACACATAAGCCAAGGCGTAGGGACAAAACCCCATTTACTAAAGGTAGAGGAAGAAAATTAATTTACCTTGAGCTATGATTTTGAGAAAAGGTTACCTATATGCCAGAGGGCTATAGAGGGAACGGCTGAAAAAAAATCACTTGTGATTATTATACAAAAGGACCTCAGAACCCTCTTACCTTATCTCCACATCACCACCCCCGCTAATTCTGCTCTCCTCCTTGTCCTAGGATGGCACCTCTGTGCTCTAGCAAGGAACCAATCCAGATTCCCAGCTTTAATCTTGCAAAAAAAATATGTAATGTCACCTCCTGAGGTCTGATGGATGCCTACCATGCTAGAGAAGAGCCAGTTTGCCTGACAGATGAATAGTTTGCAGAAGAAACGAATCCTCTGAAACTCTGAAGGAATCCTCCTCGGAGGTCATCGGCATGCTTAGATGGTATTTCTAATATTCTTTCAACGCCTGCCATCTGCTGAGACGAAAGGGTACAAAGAGAAGGGAGGGGGCGGCATCAGAACAGGACACGGGAAAGACAAGAGATGGTGGACCTGGAATGTGGCAAGCCTCGAGCTTTGACTTTATCAGGGACCTGGGAGCCATTTCTCTCTCCTTATACGCGTACTCAGGTGAATGGTCTTTTGAAGACTCGATCTATAGCATAAGGCAGCCAAATGAACAATGGAAGAGCTACATACCTTTTCTGTCACCATCAATTTGGCAGGCAGCGGTCAATGGATAATTTTTGGTGTGAACTTTCATTTCTCTTTTTTTTTTTTTTTTTTAAAGATGTGTACTTTGGGAGGAGTTGGGGAAGGGAAAGCTGTAATCAGAACATATTGTATGAAAAAAATCTATTTTCAATTAAAAACAGCACCTGAATGAGATAGAAGCTGAATTGTGACAAGAATAATTAGCAGGTAAAAATCCAAGTAACATATTCTAGGAAATAAAAGCCTGGCCTCAGGCCTTCCTGTTTCAGTTGCTTGAGAAACTGAAAACACACAGTCAGGAAGCAGGCGCTGGCTTCTTCCTTTAGCACCAGAACTGACTGGGCAGAGCCAAGCTAGAGAGAAGTGTTTCTTCCATAGCATGCTAGCTGTGCTCTGAGTATGCTTGGTTGAATATCCAAACACTATCTGTGGCTACATAAAACACTACTGAGTGTCACTGTCCTAAAAATGAAGTGGAAAGCCAGGCAGTCCAACCCTTACTGGCACTTATCAGGAGAGAATTAAGCGATGGACTCCAGACAGCCAAGTCCCTGTGAAGGGAATATACAGAAGTGAAATTAGCTTTATTATTGCAGCAATGTGCTCAGGTATAATTAATTTTTATGACCCATGTTTATTTTAATCTTTGGTTAAAATTTTCCCTATTTCTACCATATGTTTCTTTCAAAGAAGTTTTGTGTTTGCCAAATGGGCATTTCACATGAAGTTGGCAAATGGCCCTTGATTTCAACCAGCTTTGCAGAGGAACACTTATCTTCAGGTCCCACATGGCTACATGACCCTCTGACGTCACTAGTGAGAGTGCTTCTTCCAAGATAAATCTGTTTTCAGACGTGTGCTGCTTAAAGCTTTTAGTGAGTAAATAAAGCTGCAAGGGTAGAGAGCTAACCCGCCCCACACTTCCTGCAATTCAAGCTGGCATGTTTTACTTTCCATGCTTTTCTGCAATGCAGTGAGCTTGCTTACACTACTAAACTCAAACACACACACACACACACACACACACACACAAAAACAACAACAACAACAACAAAGGGAACAGATGGTTTTATGTCTTGTCCCATGCCAGCTTCAATTATGGATTACTTATTCTCTATTATTTCTGGGCATAGTATATAATTTTTCTGTTCATAAAATCAAAACAATGAAAGAACACTATTCTCTCCACTCTATTGTCATTTGTTATTAAATTGTGGTGCAGCTCTTTTATGAATGCAGAGAGCAGAGTTAGTAGAAGAAACACATTATGCTATCAGGAAAAATAGATGGCCTATGGGCCACTGAGATGACTTAGCTGCTAAAGGTGCTTGTCCCAAAGCCTGACAACTGGAGTTTGAGGACTGGAACCCACAGTGAAAGGAGATAACTGACTTCTACAGGTTCTTCTCTAACCTCTACAATGTGCTGTGACACACGCACATGCACACGCACGCACACACACGCACACATTGCACACACACATATATGCAATAATAATAATACTTTAAAATGACAGACTAGAATTTTCAGAACCTAGGCTGGCTACTCACCTCTTATGTGACCTTAGGAAAAGCAGATCTAAGCAGATCAGTGGCTCTCAACCTTCCTGATGCTACAACCCTTTAATCCAGTTCCTCATGTTGTGGTGACCCCAACCATAAGATTATTTCGTTGCTACTTCATAACTGTAATTTTGATACCATTATGAATCAAATTGTAAATATCTGATATGCGACCCTTAGGGGTCACAACCCACATGTTGAGAACCGCTGGCTTAAAGTCTCTTGGTCTGTAAAATGAGACGAATGAGACTGGCATGGAGTTGGATTAAGACTCACGTGAGGTTATAGCAGCAAACAGCTCAGTACAGAGCAGGCCAATGAACAAAGGCTCAGTCTGAATCCACAGGGAGGAAGAGAACAAAACCACTTGAAAGATGTATACAGGCCTAGTTCCATCATAAAATCAGCTCTCCTCATTGAGGAGTGCCTGGTGTGCCGTGCCCATTACTCTGGAGTCCAACAGTAAGTTCCCACTTAGGAGTTTTTCTCAACCATAAATTCTTTCAATACCTTAGGCTAAGAGCTGCATATAAATTAGACATATTATTCTTTATATTTCTTTCCTTCCATCCATACACATACCCGAGATCCCCATCTATGATAAAATCCACAATTCTGCTTTACACATAGGCATTCAGTAATTACTTTTTCAAATTCCATTAACAAAGAAAAAAAATGTGCTTAAGTCATGTCAATTATGTGAATACTCGTTTTGTTTGGTTTTGCTTTGTTCTTTCTGAGACAGAGTTTCAGTCTGTAGTCCAGACTGGGCTGGAAGTCAACAGCAATCCTCCGGTCTCAGTCTTCTAAGTCATGGGTCTCCAGACACCACCTCCCATACTCCCAGCAATCCCTTTCCAATATTGAAAGCTGAGCGATGCAGAGCGAGAGCAGGGTGCCTTTACTTGAAAGTATCTAGATGTATAGACTCTTCCTCTGCTACAGAGGACGCAGGTCCTCTATTTAATCCAGCGTGGAAGAGGAGATGATAGCGCAGAGGTTTGTGTCAGCGATTTCCTCCTCCTCTGCTCACTCATTACGACACTGTAGGTGGGGTTCTCACTGAGATCACCGTGAATAATCCAGATGAGGGCAAGTCTGTGCCAAGCAGAGACTTGCTGGCCCAAGGTGAGCTTGCTATGACTTTTCCCTATTGCTTTCTGTGAGAAGGAAGACGTTAGCTTTTAAATATATACCTAAGGCTGCCCAGAGGTTTTTTTTGAGGATATAATCAGCAACGAACTTCGAATCAGACACCACAATTTACAAAGAAGCCAATCTGGAAACCAGTAACAATTATAACTGAAACCAAATCCTGTTTTTAATTTAGTACCTACAACAATTTAGCCCCGAAGTTGAAAAAGAATCTATTATCAGTTCTAACTTGAAGACTCTTTTAGGTAATTTTCTTTAAAAAAAAAAAAAAAAAAAAAGGTTTTACAGTTATTTACTGAGTGTGTGTGTGTGTGTGTGTGTGTGTGTATGTGTGTGTGTGTACATGCAATGATGTACATCTGAAGGTCAGAGGACAATTTGTGAGAGTCGCTTCTCTCCTTCCACCACGTGGGGTCCGGAGATTGCACTAAGGTCATCAGGTGTGGTGGCAAGTGCCTTGACCCCATGGAGACACCTCACCAGCCCCATGATGGTGAGCAGCACTTTCCCCATCTGCAAAACAAGTAACTACACAATTAATGCAGTAGAGATTTATTGATTATATCACCAGTCTTCCCAAGACTAGCCACTCCAATCCTGGGGAGTATGTCCCCTTTTGCCTAAGCTAGCTCAAGTTCAGATTCTGACCCTCAAAAGAGTT
Source organism: Peromyscus nudipes (assembly GCA_902168325.1). Classification (NCBI taxonomy): domain Eukaryota; kingdom Metazoa; phylum Chordata; class Mammalia; order Rodentia; family Cricetidae; genus Peromyscus; species Peromyscus nudipes. The sequence goes on along the minus strand of CABHPH010160186.1, from coordinate 10,210 downwards.
CCAGTTTACATAACTATTCAGAGACTATCGGCTCCTTAGCAAAAAGGAGCACCGTAAGTTGTTTGCTATAATAGAGGCAGATAATTTTTCATTGTTAAATCAGTTTTTATAGAATAATTAGAAATGACAAGTGCATGCTGCTGACTCTGCCCGATAGGGCCAGTAACTCACAAGAACAACGGAGCATTTGTTAACCACTGACTTCCTTTTCAAACAATATTATGTCCTAATCATCAAGTCCGGGGACCACTTTCTTCCTCCTCTTGCATTGCAAGTTAACTTACTGTGGCAGCTACCAAAGCCCTTTCTGTTCCTTGGGGGAATTTTATCTCACCAATCGCAGCATGTTTCCATCCAAGCAAAACTGATCTTTCTGTATCTTCAGCCTCCATCTCCACCATGGCTTTCTCATCGGCTCGAATATTTCTCCTTATCTCTATGTCTTAAAAGAAAAGAAACTTCCTCTGACAACATTCTCCTTATGAAATAAAGATAAAATTATTTCTTTCCTGTAACCCAGATAAACCTCTTTCAAAAGAACAAGTAATCTAGTGAGGCGTTTAACAGATGGAACTCTGAATATGAACCATATTGATTCTAGTCATACAATGTAGTAAATTAACTTATGCAAATTACTAGTTGGTCTGGATTGAAATTTTCAAATATGTAAAATAATAATTATTATAACAAATATAGAATTAATATTAAATATAAAATTGTTATTATTATAATACCGTCTTGGGGTTTCTACTGCTGTGAAGAAATACTATGACCATGGCAAATCTCATAAAAGGAAAACATTGAATTGGGCCTGGCTTACAGTTTAGAGGTTTAGTCCATTGTCATCATGGTGGGAAGTGTGGCAGCATGCAGGCAGACATGGTACTGGAAAAGAACTGAGAGTTCTATGTACAGATCTTAAGACAGCAGGAAGAAAGAGTGATGCTGGGCCTGGCTTGAACGTCTGAAACCTCAAAGGCTGCCCCCAGTGACACACTTCCTCCAACAAGGTCACACCTACTCCAACAAGGTCACACCTCCTAACAGTGCTCACTAGCCTATGTGGGCCATTTTTATTCAAACCACTGCACATACTTAATAGGGCCCCTATAAAAAGATATGCATGTCAGTGTTTAGTGGAACATTAGGCAAACAACTAATCTCCATAAATACCCTCAACCACATTTTACTATAACTCTGCCTTCATTCTTTGACTGCTTTTTTTCTTTAGCATGTTGCACCCAGTCTTTTCTTTCCTCATTCTTCCCAGATCACCAATTTTATCACTAAACCCAAGTCTTCTCAGTTGTTCAAGTGTTGTCTTTAGCATTTAGCCTAGTAACTCAGCATCAGTTTTGTGAAGCTCACTCTTCCTTTGGCTTCCTGTCTTCTCTTCCTGTCTCTATTGTTCTCTGTCTCTTGTCTAGCTTTACTCTATTTCCTCCTCTGGGGACACTTTGTGCCACTGACTCTTGGTTCTTTGCTTCGATTGAGAGTAGGGCATCCTTATCAAGGAAGCCAACTTTTCTTCATTGCTCAAGGACACATGGAATAAAGGGCTAAAAGGTTTTTTGTTTTTTTTTTTGTTTTTTACAAGAATGATAAGTCTTTATTCATTTAACATTCAATCTTATTATACTTAGTCTTAGACAAAATTATAATTAGGCACTAATAAAAGAAAATTCAGATTTGATAATATATTGACCAAAACTTGACATGCATCTCAATGTTAGCTTTTTGCAAGCTTTTGTTAAGGTCACTTTCACATTCTAATAACCGGTTCTCTTCTTCCACCACGTGGACTCCAGGGATTAGACTCAGGTCATCAGGCTTGGTGGCAAGTGCCTGGACCATGTGATCAGAGAACAGTTCCTCATTGAAAAAGAATGCCATAAGTTTTTTCTGTACTAGGGGACAACAGTTTTTGCAGCAAAATGAGTTCACAGCTTACTTCTTAGTTTATATGGTGACCTGTGATGCCTCTTTGATTATAAACTACCCTGTGGTTTCCCATCCATCTGTTTTTATTTTTTTCTAGTCCTCACTACAATTTTATTTTTATTTATATCTCACTATAATCTCGATTATTCACACCCTAGAACTTGAATTCACAACAACAAAACCCTCACATCTGCTAAAGTCTGGGAATAAAATTCCAGGTGTCTCCAATGTAAGCAAGGCTCTCTATCACACTGGGTGGTCTGCTTTTCCCTTCTATAGAATAGGCCACCTGATACCTCTTGACAAGTATTAGGATAATAGGTCAGTCTTGGTTCACACATGACTTCTAACGTTCTTGAATTATCTTGGTCCTGATTCAAGTAGCCAATAAAGCTCTCTTTCATTTCATAGTCTATCTCTATTCCTTCCTGAAACATCTTACAAACAGAAGCTATGCCTTTTCATCTTTGAAGCCTGGTGTCTTTCATGAGATAGACAATGAATGTTTGATGTTCTAGGCAGAAGCAGGGAAATGCGCTTTAGGGATTCTGAACAAAACCTGCTTCTATTGTGACAAAGGTGACTGAGCCGATGAAACCAGAGTCGACCTCGTCTCTACCTTCCTTCACAGCGGTTCACTAGAGCCAAGTAGCCTCCTTCCTGTCACTTTAGCCTCTCTGAACATGTGCTTTGTGGAACAGGATCCTTGTAATGGACTTGCAATGTTGGGGTAGGAGGAAAAGAATGACTATTTTCAATTCTCATGATCTCATTTGATATTTTATACTTCTTAAACTTTATCCACTTGGGACCCATTGTCTGTGCATGTGTGTGTATCTATACATATGTATGGTGATATTTTCTTTTGTACCAAAGTGTTATTTGTATATTAATAAAAAAAGTTGCCTGGGGGTCAGAGCTATTAGCAAGCCATAGGAAAGCAGGGCAGTGGTGGTGTACGCTTGTGATCACAGCACTTGGTAGACAGAGCTAGGTAAGTCTCTGTGTGTTCAGGGATACAGCCAGCATTGGATACACATGCCTTTAATCTCAATACCAACCATAGAACACCTGGAGGTCTATACAGACAGGCTGTGATGAGGCAGTCCTGTGGTTGGGTTTACAACCAATGAGAAGGCAGAACAGAGACTATATAAAGACTTTAACACAGGAAGTACCTCCTCCTTCGGAGAGGTAGGATCACTGCAGGAGGAAGGGTAAGGTTTTAGCTCTTAGCTCTGACCTCTTGGCTTTCTTCCTTGCATTGGTTCTGTGTTTCTTATTTATAAGACGGTTGGTTACATCTATACACATGTGTGCATACAGGGTGCATGAGTGTGAGCACTTGCATTGAGATCTGTGAACAACCTTGAGTGTCATTGCTCAAGCACCATCCATCTTTTTTTGTTTTTTAAGACTGTTTTGGAGCTTACCAAGCACTGTAGACTAGCTGTCCAATAAGCCCCAAAGGATCTGCCTTGCCTGTTTCTGCTGGGATTACAAGTCTGTGCCACTTGGCTTTTTCTTTAAAAAAATGGATTCTAGCAATTGAACTCATGGCCTTGTTCTGGCAAAGCACACACTTTATCAACTAAATCATCTCCTCAGTCTTGTAAGGCCTTTCACCCAATGGTTTTTATACAGTATCAGGTATATAAAATAGGTATACAAATCAAGGATTTTCTGAAGATAAATCATAACTAGATCTATGTAACTATATTTAATATAAGCCTAGCTCATGCTGTGTGTTCAGAATCAAGGCTGCAGTAACATCACAGGAAGCAACAGTGGTGAGTGCCACCAGAGACACCTTAGACTCAGTTCATGTTTGAATTAGTTCTCTCAGCTTTTGCTATTGCCGGATTCTTAGTGATCCCACAACCAGTCATCCTGCAGGTCAAGAAGCTGAGCTTTACACCACTCTGTGAGGTGAGTGGATTAGATACAACACATTCCATCAACAAGGAAACCTAAAGCTTAACTGATCAAGAGAATTATACAAGGTGTTTCTGATAGTGGCTGAAAAAAAATATTAGCAATCAGGGTTCCTGGATCATATCCCATTATGAATATTTGGAATTGCCACTGTCATAGTTTTTAGGGCATGGCTCTCCTTATGTCCATGTGTAACAATGGATGTAAAGGAACTTTCTCATGTATTAGCTACTTTCAACACAGAAATGAATCACCAAGATACCAGCTCTGCCACTCAGCAAGCCATCTCCCTAGTAAATAGATATGCTGATCTGACAACATTCACTCTATATCTCAGTAAGTGCTATATAATTTCTCTAAAGCTTTAAGTGGGTTTATTAATGGAAAACTGTTGGTGTCCAAACCCCACAACAGCAATTTGATCCCACAAGCAGGCAACCTCTATGGTTCTGACTTAGAATGCCCATTTTAAAACTACAAATTTCTCAGCTAGACAATTACCCTCCTCCCAGTGGTGTATAGAAATGTCTTATGTATCTGTTCTTAGTTCCCCTTAACTCTGCCCAGGACATACTGCAGATTCAATGAACGTTGAGTAAGTAAGTGAGTGATTTCAGTCTTCTTCCGACACCTCTGTCCCACAGATCCACCAGGTCAACCACTTTAGCAACTTCAATCCTAGTTTTACCATTGCCTATGGTCCTGGAACCCACATACAAGACTATTGTACTCTACTGCAGACAAGCTGTAAGATCCAATGTCAGACTTAGGAACATCAGAGTAGAACACCAAGAAGGGTTAATCTGCAACGATGACGATGGCTACGAGTACATGGAAGCCCATTTCTGTTAAGAAAACATGTAAAGCAAGCCACAGGTAACCTGAGGAAGTGTCTGCTGAGAGAGAACACAACAGTGCCCTGGCAGTCTTCGAGCTATGAGATTAGTGTGTGCTTTCTGCCCTAGAAGAGTGTGACACTTCTAGTTGTCACATTCCCTCCTGCTTTTTCAGGCGGTGAGGGGTGGGGATGAGATTTTCATGAGTTGGGTTAGGGTCTATTTGCCCTTGATGTTTATAGAAGTCGGTGTTGGAAATGAGATGCTGTCTTCAGGCATGGTGGGAAATTCAAATTTCATACAAATCAACACAAGCTTATTCCTTTTTTTGTAAGAGAAATTTCCCCCAGGAACAAGAAGAAACATCTCTTATTTAACTGCTCACGAAAGAAGCACAGAGGAGAGTCTGGTGCCTTGTGATCTGCCCTGCCCACCTGAGGACCACCACCAGGAAGGTGAGGAGACCTCTGAGAAGCTGGCCGATTCTAGCATGGATTGTGCCTTTCTGAGCCTATGGCCAGGGATGGGGGTGGGGGAATGGGTAAATAACTTCTCCCAGCCTTATCTTTGCCATCAAAAGCAACCTGTTCTTTCCTCCTACCTCAACAGAGAAACTGTTTCCAGCTTGTCCTGAGTCCAGACCTGCTTTCTAAGCAATCCCTGCTTGGCAAGGAAGTTTAGCTCATGCTAGAATCATTTGTTTACTTTGTAAACTGGTCAACCTATTTGTCTAAACAGACATCAGTGGACTATTAACTCCTGTTAAGACCTTAGTGGGAGTTCCTGGGAGTAAAAACAATTTGTCTAAGTCTATTTTTTCCAGTGGATGCTTGACCTGCTTTTGAACAGCTGTCTTTTGAACAGTGCAGTAATTTCGCCCAATCTAATCATGCTTGCTATAGTCACAGTCAAGTTACAGAATATTCTCTTGCAGGCAGCTTTGAATTATCTTCCCTTTTCAGGCTCAATCAATCCTCCCAAACAGACATCAGAGCCAACAAATATGCATTGAAATTGGTAATGCATTCTCATTACCACATGTGGCAATTCATTACCATCACCTCAAAAATAATTTCAGTATTTTTAGATGTATTTATTTTGAGTGTTTTGCTTGCATGTATGTATGTGACCATGTGTGTGCCTGATGCCTCATGGAGGAGGTCAGAAGAGGACATCAGATCCCCTGGAACTGGCATTATAGATGGTTATGGGATACCATGTGGATACTAGAAATCCATTTTAATATTTAGGTATCAATTGGTTCTGTCTTAGTTTTTTACTTAGTTTTTAATTTTTTATGTGCATTGGTGTTTCACCTGCATATCTGTGTGTGAGAGTTGGATCCCCTGGAATTGGAGTTAAAGACAGGTGTGAGCTGCCATGTGGGTGCTGGGAATTGAACCCAGGTCATCTGGAAGAGCAGCCAATGCTCTTAACTGCCGAGCCATCTCTGTAGCCCATGTCTTAGTTCTTAAACACTATGATTTAGTTTTAGGCGTAATGAGATATACTTGTGACACTGAAAAAGAATATATAATAAGCCCATCTTCCCAAGGGATGAAGAAATGACATGACTTTGAATCTATCACAATCAATTCTCTGTAAGAGATAAATATTTAGAAGTCAACAAGATGGCTTTATGTGTTCAGGAATCTGCCACTCAACCTCGGTGACATGAAATCAGTCCCCAGCACCCCACATGTTGGAAGAAGAGAAGTGACTTCCACATGTTGTCTTCTGACAGCCACACAGGAACAGTGGCACTTGAGCCACTCCCACATAGAATACTTAAATAAATAAAATATAATTTTTAAGTTTTTTAAAAGAGATAAACACCTACAGTTATACTGAATAAGAATTGGGACCCTCTGTACACATAATGGCCTTGAGAAGAGGAAGCCTAGAGAGTAAGCACATTTCAGACTAAGTGCCCACCTTGGCTCACTTCAGGGGTGTAGAATTAAGAAAATTCACTGATTTCTATTGGGTGAAGATACTGCTGCCTCTCTGTTCCTGCTTTCCAGAATGTCTGAAATGTAACATATGTAACAAAAATATGAATTGAGGGCCAAGACAGATGGCTCAGCAGTTAAGAGTACTTTTTTACTCTTGTAGAAGACCCAGGTTCCGTTCCCAGAACCCACACGGTGGTTCACAACACTCCATAACTCCAGTTCAAAGAGGATCCAACATCCTATTCTGAGTTCCAAAGGCACTGCATGCATGTGGTGCACTTACATACATGAAGGCAAAACACTCATTCACATAAAAGTAAAAATGTTCAATATCTTAAAAAATAAATATGGATTGAGATCTTTAAATGAAACAAACCCCCACTCTGCAAGTATATGATTTTGACATCATTACTTGATCACTTCATCACAGAAAAATTATGCTTGGAGAAGCTTGCTGGTCATTTTGACATTAATTTCTGGCCATCATCTCCTTCCTTAATTTCTCTCTGTACTAATGGATTAGTTAATCTAGAGATCCACTGACTCCATGGAACCTCCAGTTCATTAAAGTCTTGAGTATCCCGACCTGAACCTGTGAATTCCTCTGAATCTGTGATTGTGTCATAGTCATGGCATGGTCTTCCTCTTTCTCTTGCTCTATTTTTCTAAATGGAGCCCTATTCTTTTTTTTGGGGGGGGGCGTTGAGACAGGATTTCTTTGTGTAGTTTTGGTACCTGTCCTGGATCTCGCTCTGTAGACCAGGCTGGCCTCGAACTCACAGAGATCCACCTGGCTCTGCCTCCCGAGTGCTGGGATCAAAGGCGTGCACCACCGACACCTGGCTAGAGCCCTATTCTTAAAGAGAAAGATGACTTTCTCTTCCCTTATTCAGCAAACATCATCAACAAATAACTGTTGAGAGCCTCCATCTACTCAGACTCTGCTGGGACACAGCCCTAGATCACTGCCCCTGCTTTTAGGAAGCACATGGGCTAACTCTTAATTCAATTCCTAACTGACATAACAAGCACATTTTACAATGTAATCCATTGTCCACATATATTTGTGTATTTTAAAATGTGCACATATAAAAGTTTCATACTGTAATATTACATACAATACATGCTGTCCTCTAGTATCTTCTTTTTTGTTTTGAATGATGCTTCCTGTGACTCTACTATCATTTCACATCAGATAATGTCTCTTACAGTTTGAAAAAAATCAGTCTTGCTGAGATACAGGCAGTTGTGTAAATAAGTAATTACACCACGCTATTAGAAGCATGCCCTGTGCTTTCTACTGCTCATCACTGTATCTATGGGACTCATGTTACCTAGTCAGTGAATGACTTTCTGGTGGTGGACACCCTGATCTGTATCTCTTAATATTCTTTCTCTACTCCTCATTCCTGGTGTAGTATCTTGTATAGAAAAATATAATTAACAGATTGTTAACAGAAGCACCAAGATGACTTTACACATTGATTATTTCAGGCATCTATTACAGTAATGAAAAGTTGACTCAAACAAGAGTTCAAATCTTGACAGTCCCACACCCAGAGACAGAATAGGTCATTCCCTGTTAGTGACTCAGTTCTTTCCTCCCCTCCCCAACTTTGAAAGTCACTGAAACCCACAAGGTAAATTTTGGCACTTAGGAGAAGAAGCCTCAACTAATTCTTTTCTTTCTTTCTTTCTTTCTTTCTTTCTTTCTTTCTTTCTTTCTTTCTTTCTTTCTTTCTTTCTTTCTTTCTTCCTTTCTTTCTTCCTTTCTTCCTTC
>CABHPH010160185.1:10534-21599 GCA_902168325.1 Peromyscus nudipes | reverse complement strand
CACACACACACACACACACACACACACACACACACACACACACACACGATTCTTTACAAGTAACACTGGAGATGAAAAAAAATTCTCCTTTGGATTCAGACACAAGGCAATGTGGATGTTCTGGGCCAAGCAATGGTGCCTCCTGCTCTAAAGTTCATGTGTTGAAACTAATGTCTGTGTAGCTGGAGGTAGGTTTGGGGGAGTAATCAGGTCATGAGAGAAGAGTCCTTATGAGTGTGGTTAGTGGCATTTTAAGACATCAGGGTTAGGCCTCTCTCCTTTGCCAGACATCAGAAGTCTACAGCCTGGAGAAGGAACTGAGTGGAACCCAGTCATCCTGACACATGAATCCCAAACTTTCAGCTTCCCCTGGTCTGTGGCACTTTTGTCTCAATGTCTGGAATAAACCCTGCACAGAGCTGTTTGTCTGCTTTGGAAGCCACAAAGGCCTATACATCTGGAATTGCAGCTGCCAACATTTTCTAAGAATGTATCCATGACCTATGACCATCTCTGAAGATTTCTTATAGAGCAGTACAATGTCCTGAGAGAAGTGGAAGCTCTGTGAGCAGACATGTGTATAAAATGATCTCTGCTCAAAGCAAATACAAGACGGATACAAAGGCTCCAGACATTTCATCTCCCAGGTCAGGCAGTCAGTCACACTCCGGCAGTGCATCTGGTTGCTATCAGAAAGGCACCTTCTTGTTCCATCTTCACAATAAACCTCTAATGGAGTCCTTATCTACCGATAAGGGGAGGGGCTGAGAGAAGTTAAACTGAGCCTTTGAGCAAGCTAGACAGAGTGGAGAGGCCGACCTAGAGCCTTCTGCTTTCCTTGATCTTTTCAGGACGAGTGACTGTTTCTCGCTCAGAGGCAAATTGTGAAGAAGGCCAGCAGAATAAAGAAGTGATGTTAATGGAAGCATTAATTACTTCCCTTTGCCACTGCCCACACTTATTCTTGAAGTCACCTCTGCAATTAAGGTTTTATATGTATATGTAGGTATCTAGCTAGCCTACAGAAAAAAAAAAATCTTGAAAAGAGGAAATGGTAAGAACAAGTCTACAAACAAATCAGAGACAATTTTCTTACACAGACTCCACTGCTCAGCTCCCTTTACCCAGCTTCTCACTAGTAAGAATAAGGAATAATGTCCACTTTCCTCCTCTGTCAGTGTTAAAGAATGAACCAGGAAAGGAATTTAGTATTCTTGATTTTCTATCTGAATGTTTCATGGGAAAAAAAGGCCATGTTATATGTTCATGACCAAATACAAAAGCCACAACAAGAAAAATAAAATCCCCAAGAAGGGCAGTAAAGTGTGGAAAAGAGCACCCACACTCTTCTCAAGAAGAGGGAAGGCTGGAGAGATGACTTACTGGTTAATAGTCTTACTGGACTGGGAGGTGGTGGCGCTCGCCTTTAATCCCAGCACTCGGGAGGCAGAGGCAGGTGGATCTCTGAGTTTGAGGCCAGCCTGGGCTACAGAGTGAGTTCCAGGACAGCCAGAGCTCTTACAAAGAGAAACCCTGCCTCGAAAAACAAAAACAAAAAAGAGTCTTACTAGTCTTGCAGAAGACCTCTGCTCAGTTCTCAGCATCCACGTGGCACCCCAGTTCCAGGGTACTTGATACCCTCTTCTGGTTCTCAAAGGCACTACACACACAGGCAGCACACAAACATACATGCAGGCAAAACCCCCACACACATACAAATAAAAATAAATAAATGTGTTGTAATAAGAAAGAAAAGGAAAAACTGATGAGTCAGTTTAGTCGGGGGTAAAATCCTGAAGTACAAGAATTATGGTGCGGGATATTTGTTATTGGAAACTGCACAGAGGCCACTCAATAAAGAAGAATGAGAGTTGGGGGGTAGGTGCAGATCCTGAAGGTTCATATAGTCCCAAGCCATCAGTTATGCTCTTTATTCCTGGTTCATGGAAAGAAATTATCCTGATGTTTTTCTTACCTTTATGACCAGGAGCAATATGAGCCTGTTACCAACTTACCCTCTCGGAACAATCTGGAAGTTTCTACTTCATTATTTCTATCTTCAGGAAGTTGAGGACACATTGTGTCCATAGAAAATTAATTCTATGAAGTTTTATCAGTATATGTCAGTGGAAATATCTAGGATTAAGAAAAATAGAGTATTCAAATTCCTAATGGGTAGACAGTAAGTGAATATTTTTAGCTCTCTATTTACTTGCCTACATATATAGTATAAATACTGATGTCATTATAGCAGTGAGAGAATGAGTGTGTGTGTGTGTGAGAGAGAGAGAAAGAGAGAGAGAGAGAGAGAGAAAGAGAAGAGAGAGAGAGAGAGAGAGAGAGAGAGAGAGAGAGAGAGAGAGAGATCCACTATGAAATGACAGTCCTGGTATAGCTTAATTTAGAAACATATCTGGAGGCTTTGTACCCTGAGAAACTGACATTTGAAATGTCCTCGATCTAATAGTTTCCCTAACAGGGCAGACCCTAGGCAACCACAAAACCTTCCTTCCTATAACTTTCTGCTCTTAATGTCTGTCATTCCTTCTCAGGAGACCTGTCAATTTTCTCTGCTCTGACATTCCTTGCTATCATATTCCCTCTTATGCATCTCCCTGGTCAGTGCTTTAATTGTAGAATTAAAGAATTTAACATTGAAAATGAACCTACTAATGCCATCAAGGTGAATCCCTCCTCTAGGTGTTGGTTCCTAATGTGAGTCCAAAGAATGGCATTCTTGAAAGTAGAATTTGCTCTTAGTCATTAGAAGGGTGCAAAGCTTGTGGCTTGGTTTTTTAAGAGCGTGGCTATAAGGGAAGATGTCTTAGTTAGTGTTTACTGCTGTGATAAAACACCATGACCAAAAGAAAGTTGGGTGGAAAGGGATGATTTCTTACTCATCCACATCACAATTCATCACTGAAGGCAGTTGGGGCAGGAACTCAAACAGGCAGAACTTGATGCAGAGTTCATTGAGACTTACTGTCTTACTCTTTATGGCTTACTCGGCATGAGTTCTTATAGAATCTGGGACCACCAACCCAGGGGTGGCCCCACCCATAATGTGCTGGGCCCTCGCACAACAATCACCAGTTAATGACCCACAAGCTTGCCTACAGCCCAATCTCATGGAGGCATTTAATCAACACTCCCTGCTCTCAGATGACTTTAGCTTGTGTCAAGTTGGCGTAAAACCAGCCATCACAGAAGGGCTATGATTTGAGATCAGGAGCCTGGATTCTCTTTCATCACTTGTATCATTTCCTTAAAATTACTATTATTCATTGTTCCTCAGGATATTACTAATGAAACCTCTCAGGTAATAAAAGACATCAACTCTCTTAGCAGCAGCAGATACACACCAGTCTAAAACTGTCACAGTCATCTGTCTATGTAGATGTTATACATATGGCAGGTGTTCTCTAATATTTGTTGAGAAAATTCAGTGAATATATATTTCAAAAGTTATCAAACTAGGGAATAGAAAAATGGCTCAGTGGTTAAGAGCATCTACTATTTTTGCAGAGTACCTGAGTTCAAGAAAGTGGCTCACAATTACCTTTAACTCCAGCTCCAGGATAATCTGATGCCCTCTTCAGGCCTCTGTGCATACTGCACTCACATGCACATAACCACACACAGACACACTCACGTACATATAATTTAATAAAGGAGTTGTTATACCAAAGAAGAGAAATTTAAAAAGAAAAACAAGTTCTTACCCATGGAAGATGGGGAATAACTCTCAATAGATGAGATGCAATTTGCTGGGTGAAAATATATGGAATCAATTAGACAGAAAAAACTTTCCACAGAAATCAAATCATCTCCCCAAAGATGGAATGAATGTTTCCATATTTGAGCCACTTCAAACTATTTTGAGCAATCTAAAATATGTAATCATAAAGCTCTGTAAAAATAAAAATGCATGTTCTAGGAGGCATGCTGAGCCTGATTTGAATCCAATATGGACCACATTCAGAAAGTATCCATCTCTGTCCCCACATGTGATAGTAGTTACCTATCTCCCAGGGCAGTCAGGAAGTTAATGAGCCTGTGTCTGCAGCACACACAAAGATCTTCACTCAAAAGGTGTTACATATAGTAAGCAAGAAACTGGCATTTGTATCAACTGGAAAAAATCTCTTCAATTATTATAGGAAAATAATTCCACAAATGACTCACCAGGTTTGACCCTCCACAAATTTTAAAATCAAAAGGTCTTTCAGCTTTATAATGTAAGTGTAACTATAGATAGAGGCTGCAGAAAACTGAACCAGGACTCTGGTAATGGCCAGATGTAAATACAGACACATGGCACCACCTGTCTATTCTCTGTAGTGGTTTACAGGCAGAGAGAGTGGGGCTTACATCACAACCTAATAATCACCAGCTTGTCAATCAAGGTCATGAAAGAAGCTTCAATAAGCAGTTGACCTGATATTCCCAAGCATATGAATTTGATTTATTTTATCATTCACATGCTAAATTCTGGGTGACTAATGGGATACAATCTCAAATTTGAAAGACTTAGAGTTCACAGAATAAAGAAACATGCAGCCATTTTTGAGCCCATTTTTCTAGAAAGCATGCATGGAAGAATGTGCATGATGAAGGTAGAGCTTTGCTACATTCAAAGAGAAATTTTAAATTAGATTTCCTACTTACATAATAGATACAAATTTTGTTTTTGAAACACTTTTGAAAGTTTTTTGTTTGATTTTTTGAGGTTTCTTTTACAAAAGAACATGATTAAATCTTTTTTTTTCCTACTGGTAAAAACAACATTATGATTGAGAATCTTAAAATTTGTATATTATTGTTGCCACATTTCATTCTTATGATTTTGGTCAAGTTTTAGCATTTTTTATGTATCTTGTCCATTAAATCACAGTATATTTGAACTCCCTATTTAACAGGATTATTGTGGAAAAAAAATTTTTTTTGGACACTGTGAAGATGTGTCACTCTGATTGGGTTAATAAAAAGCTGAACAACCAATAGCTAGGCAGGTTTTCCAGGCACAGAGGATGCTGGGAAGAAGGGCAGAGATGCCAGGAAACAGAGCAAGCAGCATGGGCATTGCAAAGTAAAGTTAACGGAGGCACATAAAGGAATGTAGATGAAAAGATATGGGTTAATTTAAGTTATAAGAGTTAGTTGCAAAACAAGCCTAAGCTATTGGACAAGCTTTCATAATTAATAATACATCACTGTGTTGTGATTTGGGAGCTGGCTGGAAGGACAAATAAAGACTTGCAACACAGGATGTAGGAAGATTAGATAAGAAAATATATTTGAAATAATAAAAAAGAAAGTGTACCATAATTTTTTTTAGTTAGGTTTTTTGTTTGGTTTTTTTAGTTTCTTTTAATATAATCCTCCTACACCAAACAAATATAAATAAATGTTATGATAAATTTAAAAAATATCCAAAATGATCATTTAAAAGGAAGAATATCAAAAAAATAAAACATAAAAAAAGGAAGAAAATTTCTTTGGAGTCCAGGGTTCTGAGATATGTGTGTGTGTGTGTGGTGCTGGCTTCAAATCCAGGCCCTTGTGCATGGTAGGCAAGTACTGTACCAATAGGTTACATCCCCATTCCTTTTGAATTCTGGCTTCAAAAGTTTCAGAATGTGGTGGTCATTTGACTCCATTGTTTTGGGCCTATGATGAGACTAGCTCATCATGCTAGAGAATACATAGTGGAACCAAGGTTGCTGAGAAGTAAAACTGACAAACAGGAAGGTGCCAATCCCAATCCCCCTCCAAGGACACATCCTCACCTAACTTCCTTCCATTTGGCCCAAACTATTAAAGACTCCACCACCTTCTTTTTGTTTGTTTGTTTGTTTTGGTTTTTCGAGACAGGGTTTCTCTGTGTAGTTTTAGTGCCTGTCTTGGATCTTGCTCTGTAGACCAGGCTGGCCTCGAACTCACAGAGATCTGCCTGGCTCTGCTTCCCGAGTGTTGGGGTTAAAGGCATGCACCACCACTGCCCTGCAGCTCTGTATTTCTAGTATTATCCTTCTCCCTTGGAGGATGAACAGTGAGGCTGCTTTGAACGGATACATATAAAGTTTTCAAATGAGCAAACACTTTTACAAAATGTGAAAGATTACAGTTAGTTATCCTGAAGTATATGATCTTATGAAAAATTTCAAAGGAGAGTTGTAGTTCTCTTGTTAGAAAATATGAGTAAAGCATTTAGAATATTGCAGCTGTTGGCTTTACTCTTAGAAACACACATTTGTAGTCAATAGTTCAATCTTTATAAACTATGAAAAATTACTCCTGCTCTCAAGACAATGCAAGTGTGTCCTCAAAAGCGTTGTTTAATGTGATCTAGCAGCTCCACTTTCTAGTAAGCACAAGGATGTGGAGAGATGGACCTGTGGGGACACTCTAGACCAAGACAGGTACTGTGCTCTGTGAGTTGAGCAGACATTGTGGCCCTCCACACCCCTTCCTCTCCTTCTTCCCTTGTCCACTCTTCCTTTCGGTCAACAGCCTTCTCTGCCAGCTCCCAGGGAGAGAGTGAGGGCTTCCTGACTGACTTGGTTTCAGTGGCATCACAGTAGCCTTTGCCTGTCTCGAGGCTGCTGACATCACACCCAGCTGCAAGCTTCACACTGGTTCTGGAATGCAATCAAACATTTGGGATGACCTTGGGAAGGCTAACCTTCACTGTCACGTCACCATGTTTAGACCACCATGAAGTCCAAAGGAGACAAATAGCTTGGTAATGTGATCAGCCATCTCAGGCCCTCAATACCCCACCACAAAGACAATGAAGTGAACTTTAAACCATTAGCTGAAATGAATCTTCTTACTTTAAGATGCTTTCGTCAGATATTTTGCTATAGCAATAAGAAAGTAATACAAAGCTTAAGATAGTAGTCTTAAGATAGATGTTTGGAGGTCTTTTGTCTAAAGATCATAATTGATGTGATGAGGGTAAATACAGTGTCCCAGAAGACAGAGGCTGGGGAAGAAAGGTGGCAGGGAACCATGGGACGTCTTTGCTTACCACCAAGAGGCTGGTGAGGGGGCGTGAGAGAGAAAGCAATTCTAGGGAATTGGGGACAATAATACAACCCTAAGAATGAACAGGGCAAGGAAAGAAATTCAGAGGATGTGTTGCCAAGGGAATCAGATCCTGCAGAGAGATGTGACTGTGGGGAGCCTTAGTGACCAGGGAATCATTGCTCTCTGTTGCAGTGGGTTTTGGCAGTGGCTGACTGAGAGGAATGTTGAGAGGCAGTGGTAGTGAGAGGTTAGAGACAGTGAACGGAGAGTGAAGACAGGAACAGATGATGGCTTAGAAAGTAAACTGCTTGGTGCCCACACATGAGGACCTGAGTTGAGATCCCCAAGACCCATGTAAAAGTCAGGCACAGTGGTATGCATCTGCCAGGGTGGCACAGAGACAGTGGATCCTAGGGGCTCACTGGCTAGTCAGTCTAGCTGAATTAGTGATCTTCAGGTTCAGTCAGTGAAGAGACCCTGTCTAAAAAGTAAGGTGTAGAATGACTAAGGAAGACACATGAAGTTGACTGACCCCTGGCTTTCATATGTGCACTCATAGGCAAGCATACCATCCCACACAGGAAAAGCATGGTAGATTTCACACGTTAATATACTTTATAGAATTCATTAGAGCTAAGTAGAAATACTAAACAGAAAGCAGTCATTCAGGCATCTAAATATATAGAAGAGAATAGAGATAGGTTTTGAAATGTATGCATGCATGTGTCTGGTTTAATAAAATGTCTCTCTTCATGGAAAGCACCAGTCACTGGAGGGATGGCTTGGAGCTTTATTTGGGCCCCAACATCCAACTTGCAAGCTATCTAAGCATAACTGTATGCACACAACCCACTACTGTATTTACACACAGGAACAACATTATTTGGGTTTTTCTTTGGGCTAAGGTAGATTCATCACTTTCCTTGTGGTATGTGGTTGTTCTTATTGAACTCAGTACAGAATCAGTTAGTCAGTGTCAGTTCTGGGTTTCCTGCGGACACTCCCTGCCCAGGGAGGAAGCGGTGTCTGTGTAGCATCATCTCCAGCTGAAGTGTGCGGTGCCTGACAATCACCTCATGAAGGACCCTTTGCTTTTGCTCTTGTTGCTAATCAGCTACATTCCTGCTGCTGCTCACTAAGCCTTGGGACAATTTTGTGGTGTATTGAAAGCTAAACATTTTTTTTTCCAATTTGTGTAGGTAGCTAATAATTAGAAGCAAATAATTCACTCACTATGTGCCAGAAACAGCGATAATTAATTTTCTCCTTTTTTTCTTTGCAACTTGGAAATGAAAAGAGAAAGAGTCTAAAAGACAGCTAAGATATTATTTTATTTTCTTGGGAAGACACAAACCAACTCACTAGAGTTAAAGGCGGTTGTGAGCCACTCAGAGTGGATGCTGGGAACTCCCAACCACTGAGTCACCTAAGCTCCTGCTGATTGTTTTTCAAAGAGGAGGCTACACAATATTTTTTATTTTTAGTTCAAGGAGGGCAGCCTTGTGTGTCCTTTAACAGTATTGCACTCATATTTCCGCCTCCATCCCTCCTTCCTACTTCCGTTTGCTGTCTCTTCCTCTTCTCCTTCCTTCCCCTCTCTTTTCTATCCTAACCGTAACTTCTGCCTTGCCTTATGTTTTTGCCTTTCTGAGGTATGGATGGAAGCCAGAGCTTTCCGTGTGCCAGATAAATGCTCTGACACTGAGCTCCATCCTCACCGCTTTCTAGTCCTCCTCAACATGAAAGAATGTCCTGTCCATCAGGACTGAAGTGAGCATGTGTCCTAAGATGAGTGCTTTGTGGTTTTTCTGTTGCTGGAGGAATGAAATCACCAGAGACAGTCTTAGCTAGCCACCTGCAGTTGCCAGTTTAGAACACATTATTCATAGTTTTTATTATTGGGGGGTGGTTGAGGGAATATCATAAATGTCGTCATCTAGGGAGCACATGTGCACTCATAATCTAGCCCTGGAGCACAAAGGAATTGCAGTCCAAACATATGCACACGCACACATTGCTTCTCCCGCCCCTGCTGTGCCTACATGAAGTAACTATATATATACATATATATGTTCATGTTACTTTGGAAAATCGGTGAAAGTTCCTGTCAAAATAGATTTTTATTAATTTACCATTTGAAAGTGTTTCTGAATGATTACATATTTTAAATAAAGAGGGTATCCTACTTAGAAAAATTTCCTAGTTAACAATTACAATTCCCATGTGGAAAATGTGAATGAAAAGATAGTGAGAGGAGACGGAAAGGGATGAATGAGTGACCTGTTTAGAGCACCCCTCAGGTGGTCTCTGCAGTCTCATGCATTCTCTAGGTTGTCCCAATATGTCCACGTGACATGGATTTGCTTAGATCACTCACAATTTCCTAACCTGGTTTCAGCAAGTGATGTTTGCTCTTAGATGTCAATCTTCTTCATTTTTCTCCCTCCCTCATTCTCAATTAATCTACTACATAAGGGTTTGAGAAAGTGCACCTATTTGAAACTTTCTTTGTTCGAACACTATTTTTGAAATGCGGCAGATACAGCAGCACACACCTGTGGTCAGTCTCAGCTGCAGATGAAGCAGGTGGATTGCTCCAGCCCAGAGGCTCAAGGTTAGCCTGGGCAACATACTGAAACTGTGAACCATCATCTCAAAACAAGCCACCAAAAAAATGGCCACCTTGAAATCAACCTGTCCTCCATCTGGTCCGAAAATAATAGAGGGAGTTCCTCCTCACCAGAAACTCTAATCGAGACCTGCATTTCCCAAGTTCCTCACAATTATAGTTCCCACTAAAGGCTGCCCCTCTGGAGCAAGGGGACAATTTATACCCGAAACACCTCTACAGATGACATGAATTTGATTTAAAAGAATCTTAAAGTCCAGAAATTATTATGATTATACATTAAACAATAGGTGACGGTCATTAAAACTAAGCTATATATGTTCTATGAGGTTCATGTTTTAATGCTACAAACATTTAATAGGCATCTCATATGGTTTGTATGAGTTTCAGAACCGTTTCCTCCACTGGTGGGTGTTACTAAAATTCCATCCCAGAGCGAGTCTTGGACAACATTTACCTTTTCACCTAAGGTCCCAATCACACAACCAGGCAAGATTCAGCCAAAGTTCACTCTGGTAAACCAGTGAGTTTTGGGGCTAACTGATAGAGCACAGTTGAGGGTTTACTTACAAGAGTGTGGGTGCTCTCCCTCACAAGGCTGTCCTGAAAAGTACTTAGTCAGAAGGAATGGTGGCTTTCCCATAGCCTCATCCATGGAGTCCTCTTTCCTGCTAGTGTTCCCTGGCTTGTATACTGTTGCCCTTCCCAAAGGCCAAATGCGGTTAGGACTGAGTTGCATATAACTTGTGGTATGGAGTAGTTGAACACTCCGGTGAGGGTTTTATGACCATCTATGAAGGAATATAAACTCTCAACAAGCCCAGCTGGGACAGCCCTTTGCAAGTGGGAACAGATAAACTTTTGAAGGTGACAGGTGTTTGGCTGGGAAGATAGTCATGTTTAACCACATGTAACACGTACTCAAGATGAAAAACTGCCACTCTATGGAAATCTGTTCAACCTGATACCATTGCATTGTAGCACAAACAGTGACGACACCTGTGTTAATCTGCAGTCAATCATTGTGGTGCTGAGCAAATGGAGAACATTTTCAACTTTGGGTCTAAACAAGTGACGTACTGACATTTTCATTTAGTTCCTCTTAGTTTCACAAAATCATTCCAGGTGACTGTGTTGTGAAAGCAAGTCCAAAGGGAGAGCAGCCAGATGACAAGTGAGACCTTGTGTAAAGGCTTGGCAGGAGATCACAACCATGATGGTGAAAGCAAGGACACCCTGTGAATGAAATTGGGATACCCCCAGCAGCAGCAGACACGAACAAGGGAAGAGAAAGGAAGCTGCCTGGGAGTTCAACAGGTGTTCCTGGTTGTTCTTTTGGGGGGGGGCCTGCCACCCATCTCCCAAATAAATCATACACACATGCACACACACACACATACACAC
>CABHPH010160185.1:0-10434 GCA_902168325.1 Peromyscus nudipes | reverse complement strand
AGAGAGAGAGAGGGAGAGAGAGAGAGGGAGAGAGAGAGAGAGAGGGGAGAGACTTATTCTTAATTATGAATACCCGGCTTTAGTTTGGCTGGTTCCTTGTCAGCTTTTCTTATCTTAAATTATTCCCAGTTACCTTTTGCCTCTGGGCTTTTCCCATTCTCATACTTCTGTAAATCTTACTCTTACTCCGTGGCTTGCTGTGTAGCTGGGTGGCTGGGCCCTGGAGTCCTCCTTCCTCTTTCTCTCTTGTTCCTAGATCTCTTTTCCCAGATTTCTCCCTCTATATGTACTCTCTGCCTGCCAGCCCCACCTATCCTTTCTCTTGCTTTGCTATTGGCTGTTCAGCTCTTTATTAGACCACCAAGTGTTTTACACAGGCACAGTAGCACAGCTTCACAGAGTTACACAAATGCAACATAAACAAAAGTAACACACCTTAAAATATATTCTACTACATTTCCCCCTTTTTGTCTAAATAAAAATAAAAGTTTTAACTTAAACATAGTAAGACTATATACAATAACAATTATCAAGTAAGGAATATATTCACAATATTCTGTCCATTTGTAGTTAGCATATTCAGAGAAAATAATGCATTATCTGTCCTATCAAGATGAATGCAAAATTTTACACCTAATTTACTTTCTATCATAACTAAGGAAAACTGCGACTATAACTATTTAGTCTTCAACTCTATCAAAGACCTAGAAAGATGTAATATTATCCAACAACAGAGACATTTGGCTGCCTGGACAGTCACCCAAAGTTCCTCTACAATGTTGGAGCATCCATCTTCAGCTTATAGGCCTAGAGTATCTGGCAGACTTTTCAGTGAAGCAGGAAATTTGAAGAACTTTCCTACCTTGTATTGGCAAAATTCACCAGCCACTTTCCTCTATGTCCTGCAGAATGTCTGGCAGACTCTTCTGTGAAGCAGGAATTTTGAAGGACTGTCCTTTCTAGTTTTGGAAAAGTGCAACCATCATTTTCCTCTGTGTCCTGCATGTCCAGTCTGCACAGCACATTGTCAGCAGTCAAAGAAAAGAGCAGTTTCTTTGCCCAGTGGCTAACCTTACCACAATGAAAGCAAACTCCATAATGAGTTTCTTCAATGCCCATCATCTTCTCTGAAGTAAATTGGTGCTGCCAGGAGCAGATGTGTCTTATTGTCATGAAAATCCATAAGTTAACAAAGCATTTTAAATGCCATATTCTGTAGGTCATTGAAAGGTTTGAAGCCCACATCTCTAAATTATCTGGAAAGTATACCTAACATACCTACAATTTTGATTGTTATTCATGACTAACCACTAACCTATTCCAGATTAGTCTATATAGTTTATAATAACAGCTTTCAAAAACTAGAATTCTACTTTACATTTTTAAATAAACTGCATAGGCACAATATCTTAAACAAGAATAGAAACATATATACAATATGTTGTAACAAAAATAACCTTAAATTTTTTATCAATATACAAAAATCCTTTAAACAATAGTAGAAACATATATGCAGTGTAACAAAAATAACTTTAAATCTGTATCAATATTCTGTATTCCCCTAAATGATAACAAACATCCATAACCCACCAAATAACCAAAAACTACCCACAACCCCCAACTCTTGGGAATATGGGCATATTTTTCTGCATATTTCTTCCTGCTGTCTGTGGATGAAGTATCTTTAGGGTCCCAGAGAGAAATTTTAAGATAATGACCAAGTCTTGGAAAGACTAACAGTAACCTTTGCTGATAGATATCACCACCTGTCAAGTTTCAGAAGGTCTTGTCTGATCAAACATGATCCATATTAACCCTGAATGAATCCCCAGCCTCTCATCTTCTGTGGAAACAAAACTCCAAAGCATTTTTGATTTCCATTTCACAAATATATTTTTGACTTTTTAAAAGTTAAGGCTTTCCTTAAGTACACAGGCTGATTTATTTCAACAGTCTCTCTTTCAATTTCAGGTCTCTTTGCAGCTGTCCTTTGCTTTTCAACAATCAAAAGAATTCAAAATCAACACAACAACATACAGGATCTGTGTATTTCCCATCTTACATGGCTTTTTTCCTTTATATTACTTTTACTCTATCTTTAAAGACTTATTTTTAAACTATTGATTTCCTTCTACGACTATCCCCCCCCTTTTTTTTCTTAAGCCTATGCACATTGTTAAACACATTGTAACCTGTCTAAAGGTGTTTCCGTTGGGACCTCTTTTATTGCGTATTTTCTTCAGCCTTTTTTCTTTTTTTTCTTTTGACAGCACAAGCAAACTGTAAACTTAAGCAGGGTGGAACTCTGCCTGCAGCTTTTGCAGCTGGCTCTATCCACTTCTCAGGTCCTGGAAAGTCAAAGCTGAAAACTTAGGCGCCCGGACAGAGGTTCGTGCTGATAATTGCATTCAGCCTTCCTAGAGCTCTAAAATGCCGATGCTTGCACTGTGACAGGCGTTTTTTTACTTAGTTATTTTGTTCCTACTTAATGTACTAGCTGTTCAAGGGCTTGCTGACCAGCAGAAATTGTCCAGCAGAAACTCTTAAAGGAGCTGTATTTTGTTTTCTTAGCTTTCTAAAGCCCTGCATGGAAATAAGGCCATATGTTGGGCACCAAATTGTTGTTTTTTGTTTTTTACTCTTTTAAGGGGCCCGCCACCCAGCTCCCAAATAAATCATACATGGAGGCTTATGCTTACTTACAAATGCCTGGCCTTAGCTTGGCTTAGTTTCTAGCCAGCTTTCCTTAAATTATCCCATCTACCTTTTGCCTCTGGGCTTTTCCTGTTCTCTTACTTCTGTAAATTTTCCTCTTACTCTGCGGCTTGCTCTGTAGCTGGGTGGCTGGCCCCTGGGTCCTCCTCCTTCTCTTGCTACTAGATCTTTTCACTCCTCCATCTCTTTTCTTCCCTTCCCAGATTTCTCCTTCTATATATTCTTTCTGCCTGCCAGCCCTGCCTATTCTTTCTCCTGCCTTGCTAATGGCTGTTCAGCTCTTTATTAGACCATCAGGTGTTTTAGACAGGCACAGTAACACAGCTTCACAGAGTTAGACAAATGCAACGTAAACAATAGTAACACACTTTAAAATAATGTTCTACTACACACAGGAGCAACCGAAAGAATTGAAGGCAATGGGAAGAGATATACTGGCTAAGGCGTTTATATTTTGAAAATGTATTTTGGCGCATACTAGGTGATTAAAATCTATTTAGTGATGAACATCTATCTGGTGATTTAATAATTAGATGGATCAGATCATGGAGGAGTATAAGAGCAAAACAAAGTAATTTCTAACTTTTTATTTTGAAATATATACAGTGCCTATAATAAGTTAGGGGCTCCTTAGATATTTGTTTAAATGTTGGTTAATATAACCAGGTGTGGTGTACACACAGATAATGCTAGCACTCAGGAAAGTGAAGCAGGATTGTCAATTTGAGACGAGCCATTGGTTTCATTGCAAGATAAAAAAAATACAGTGGACTATTTATATCAAGCAGATTCTATTCTGATCTCATTGAATAGTGTGGAAAAAAATGTATTGTTTAAAGATATTGAGGCTGGGGATGTGGCTGAGTGCTAGCTGAGTATTTGTAAAGTACTGGGGTTCAACCCTTAGCAACACATAAGCCAGGTGTGCTGGTGTATATCTGTGGTGGTATTGTGTTCCAAAATATTGTGTACCTTAATAAACTTATCTGGGGTCAGAGACAGAACAGCCACAATATTAAACAGAGGTTAGGCAGTGGTAGCACACGCCTTTAATCCTAGCATTCCAGAGACAGAAATCCCTCTGGATCTCTGTGAGTTCAAGGCCACATGGGAAACAGCCAGGCGTGGTGACCCACGCCTTTAATCCCGGAAAGCACGCCTTCAATCGCAGGGAGTGGTGGTAGAAAGCAGAAAGGTATATAAGGCGTGAGGACCAGAAACTAGAGGCATTTGCCCTGGAGAAACATTTGGCCTGGTTAAGCATTCAGGCTTTTGAGCAGCAGTTCAGCTGAGACCCATTCTGGATGAGGGCTCGGGGCATCCAGTCTGAGGAAACAAGATCAGCTGAGAAGTTGGCCAGGTGAGGTTAGTTGTGGTTTTTTCTGTCTCTCTGACCTTCCAGTGTTCACCCCAATACCTGGCCTTGAGTTTGATTTTATTAAGAAGAACTTTTAAGACTCATGCTACAGTAACCCCATTACTGAGGAGGTAGTGGCAGGAAGACCAAGATCATATTGGGCTACATAGTGAGCTGAGGCCAATGATGGTTATGATAAATGGTGCTGGTGGTGGCCCTGGTTACCAGTGGAAAAGTCACGGGCCACAGCCACAACTACCAGAGATACAAAGAGCTTTATTAGAAAGAAAGAGGGGTTAAGAGGGAAGAGAGCCAGGCCTGGCTGGAGGGAGAGATGGAGGGAGCAGGGCAGAGAGCAGGGAACGGAGAGAGAACAGAGAGAGAGCAGAGAAAACACAAAGAGAGGGTGGGGGGTCCACGTTCGTCCTTTTAAGGAGGGTATGTAGTCGTCCACGTGTTCTGATCATGTAAGACACAAGACCCCAAGCTGCTCATGTGCTGGAGTGAGGGCAGGATTCTAACAGCCAACCCAGGAAAATTAGAGTGTGGCACTTGATAAGCAGAAAAAATCAGCACCTTAGAAGTGTGCAAAGGGTTGGAATTGGGAGGTAAGAAATTCTAGTTTTGTGACTAGTGGGCTAGAGACCTTGTTGAGATGGGGAATATTGAATTAGGAGCAAGCTACAAGGCTATGGGGGGAGGGTAAAGGTGCCAAAATAGGTCAGGCAGAGTGAACACAGCATGTCCAGCCCTGAGCGACACAACATAGGGCCCCAGGATATTCCAAGAGTAAGGAACTCAGCTGAGTACGAAGGATGAGTAGAAGGGTGGAGAGGAGCATGTCCATCGAGGATAAGAAGGGCCTTGTCCCTATACCCACATGGTTTGATAAGCACTAGGGGACTTTCCGTCTTGATTTGATCACATTCTCAGTGACCATATACCTATCTATAAGTATATTCATAATTTTATTAACCGGAGTTTACTGCTCCTTCCCAGGTTCTCATGGTGTTTCTGCCAAATTACTGTCACATTAGGTAACAATAGGCATAGAAATGTTTTTCTTCTTTTCCTGGGTCACAAATATCTCAAATGTATCTGTTCCCACTTGTGTGCCCAATGCTCTCCAATGTTAGTTCTGCACATAGTAGCTATCTACCAATTTTTAAAATTGTCTTTATGTAATTTTTCAAATTTGTTTATGATGGTTCAATTGTGAAATGTCACACAAGTTCAGAAGCAGTGACTTTTAATGTTGATTCTTGGACATGATTAAATTAAAATTGTACATTATTCACATGAAAAACTGTTTATATTAATATTTGATTAATTTTAAATCACTAAAGTAATTTGTACAGCTAGCCAAAGCACTTAATCTTCTGTGTCACAGTTGAGTTTCATTGATAAGAGTTTGAAACAACCTTCAATCCCTTTGGCTTTTATCTTACTTCTAAAGCAGCAGACTTTGAGTGTGCCTTGGTAGTAGTAGTAAAAGGCCTCAACCTTCCCTTAAAATATGTTTCCTGTGTGTCTGTGGTTGTATTCCATTGGCAGGCTGCTTGCCTAACACGTAGGAAACCTTGGGTTTGATCCCCAACATCATGTACAACTGACGACACAATAATCTAGGCGCTTGAGACAAGGGAGTGGGAGAGTCAGAAGTTCAAGGTCATCTTTAACACATAGTGAGTTTGCGATGACCTGAGCTACCTGACACCTGGTCTCAAAATAAATCAACAAGATAAAATAAAATAGAATATTCCTGCTACACAGGCTTCCTTCCCTGGGCCCTTGTTTCTACCTCTGGAGTGTTTCCTCTGTTACTTGGAAGGACAGGGGACAAAGTTCACACTGGTGCTAAGTTACTACATTCCTGCGACTTGTAACACCAGAATGTAGTACTAAGTAGTTGGAAAGACTAGGTGCAGTCTAGTGAAGACTCAGTAAAAATTGTATTTCTTTCTACTCACAGAGTGGAAAAAGACTATCATCTATCTGTCTGTCTGCCTCTTTCTCTCTCTCTCTCTCTCTCTCTCTGTCTCTCATTTATCTATGTATCTATCTATTAACTATTTATTATCTAGCTATCATCATGTATCTTCTATCTATCTATCTATCTATCTATTATCTACTATATCATCTATCTGTCTGTCTATCATCTATCTCTATCATCTATCTATCTATCTATGTATCATCTATCTATCTATTTATCTATCTATTATCTATCTATCTATCTATCATCTATCTATCTATCTATCTATCAGGTGGGTACTCTAACTCTTCAGGCTGCTAATGACATAATGAGGAGTCCTCTTCTGCCTGAACACCTGTTGAAGAAAACGACTTAATCAGCTAGATGATTTGCAATAATGGAATGTTACCAAGAGAACCGCTTCTCTTATTGAAAGCAACTGTCTTGACCTCCCTCTCTGTGACATTTATTTTCCATAAATGGTGTGGGCTTTGCCATGACATTCTTTCAGCAGCAGGAGACCATTATCCTGTGAGAATGTTCTCTCTGCTTTCACATTATCTCTTAATTATTGCCCTCTTTCCTACAGACAATGCCCTTAGGAATTTCCATGTAATTTCACTCTTCCTTTTTCCCTAGACTTGTACTGCCACCAGAGTGGATTTGGGTGTTAACCCCACAAAGCCCGGAATAATGAATCTTGTAGACAGTTGGCTGTATATGAAAGGAATCCTTTGAGAGGGTTTGAAATGCTGTGAGCAGTATAGGAGGCAAATGCTTGGGAACTGAAAACATTGGCATTGAAGCCCTGTAGAGAGAGGAGAGATTGACAATGGGAATCTCCAGGCTGGCAGGGGCAAGAATAGAAGATTTAGTTTTTCCCACGTATTAGTCTTTCAAGACCAACCATTTTAATTATTTACATCAAAGCAAAGGTTTCCTCCCTCCCACTAACAAAACTATTCCTCAATATGTAAATCACATTTCTGCCACTATTTGTGTCAGTAGCCAGCCAGATGAGCACAATGGCTGTAAAACGGAAAGACCTCTCCCGATGCATCTTAAATGGCTGTTTGTTAACTTCAGTTCTGACCGTGTAAATATTAACCCCATTAGGAAGTAATCTAAAACGTAAGGACTTGGCTCACACTTTAACATTTAATTTTCTCACTTTCTACTGCTAATTCATAATACAAAATGCATTAGTTGTATGCATATATGTGTGTACATGCATAGATGTGACTATATTGGGTATAAATTCGTGTTTAGGAATGAATACTTGGAGGCTCTGGGTTGAGGAAGATAACCACTTACTGTAGTCATATACAAAACCTATTAAGAAGAGATCAAATCCAGCCCTCCTCACCTCCATTAGGGACACATACAGTGGCTTGGTTGTTAGCTCAAGGTATCCAAAAAGTCTGTGAAATTTGCCATCAATCTCCATTGATCATAATTGTAACACCATGAAATAGGAAACTCAGGGTTCTGGTTGCTGGCGTTTCTGGCAGTGAAAGAGTGGGGCATTAAGTCTTTCCCCCATTTCTATGAAAAAATACATTTTAAAAAGATAATCCTGGTGCTTTCTCAACATGATCTAAAGGTCACTGACAATAGCCCACCTATGGATGCTGAAGTGTGACATTTAGACTGAATACAAGAAAGCATGATAAGCATTTAAAAGGACCAGTTGCTTTTAAGATAACATTGTTTACTAAACTGGATGGCTTTGAACTCAGTAAATATAACATTCTGTGTTATTTTTCACCTATGACTTGAAAAAGATGTCTGTACACCATCTTTGAGAATGTAATCAGGAACCGATGCCAGTCATTAATATTGGTTTGTTTACTCTCTCGATGAAGAAAGGATTTCTAATATGAAGGGTAACATCAGGGTGGAGGTCCACCAAGACCAGAGGACAATGGATTTCCTGGAACTGGAGTTACAGACAGGTATGAGCCCTGACCCTCACCCCATGTGAGTGCTTGGAACTGAGCCTGGGTCTTCTACAAGACTGGTAAGTGTTCTTTCCTACAAAGTCAATCTCTCTAGCTCCCTTTGGGGGTTTTTGATGTTACATTGTCTGAGGGGTCCCTAAGGAGTGATCATTTTTCCTTATTTTATTTTATACGTTTTATAAATGAGACTGCACGGTATTCCCTGAGGAGCACTGGATAGCATTGAAGAAAGGTTGAGACAAAACACTAAGGTCATGTGAGTCCAAGGAATCCTTGCTCTGCTATTGCAGAATC
Source organism: Peromyscus nudipes (assembly GCA_902168325.1). Lineage (NCBI taxonomy): Eukaryota > Metazoa > Chordata > Mammalia > Rodentia > Cricetidae > Peromyscus > Peromyscus nudipes. The sequence goes on along the minus strand of CABHPH010160185.1, from coordinate 2,135 downwards.
TCATTAGTAGAATTCTCAGGAAGATACGGTATCAACCAGACTACAGAAGGGTTCTTTAGTCTTCCCATGACTTCTGACTTAAGTCCCCTTAACTTTCCTTTTCTTCCTATGCTGCCTCAGTGTCTCATTTGAAGGTTTTGTGCCTTATTCTTAACAGTTGGTGAAAGTAAAAAGATGTGTTTTCTGAAACTTCACTGCTGAACAGGAATAGAGGTTGACTGATCCAGAGGATGAAGGTCTCAAGCTATTTAAGTTCAGAAGCATATCAGAATGTCTACGGAACTTGGAGGCTAGAGGATATTTATTTATTTATTTATTTATTTATTTATTTATTTATTTATTTATTTGAGACAGGGTCTCAAGTAGCCCATGGTGGCCTCCTACTCACTGAAGGATTATTGTTAGATGGAAATTTGCAAGAAAAGATGTCACTACTTGGGATATAAAACCATATAAACAATAAGCATAGACCAGATTGTTAAACTGAATCCTATGATTAGCACCAAAATTGCCAGGGGCTTTTTATCATGATGAGCCCAGGAACTATAATGCTAGCAAATTATTAAAAACTTAGTGCGGAGTTTGAAAGAGACTTAAATGGGGCATGTAAATTTCGGAGGACTGAAGACACATTGCCCTAGTTATCATGTGTGTGCAGACAGCTCTCTGCTTTAGGGATTGCACAGGTTCTCACTGTGTTGCAGTCAGAATATCGAGGGCCATCTGGCTTGTGGGATGCTGTCCTCATTATTGTAACTTTTTAAGGGTGCGATCATTCGGGCTGTAAAAAGAACACACTGATGCTTATGTACTGAGAATGTGATAAAATACAAAAGGGTAGTTCTGAGAAGAAATTCAATATTAGAGTAGAGCAAAAGGAAAATGGTATGAGGGTACAGTTATCGAACATGCAAAACTACAGTGACAACGTCCACAACAAAAGCGGTACAGCCAACGAGACAGCAGATGTATTAATGACGATCAGTACTTTATACACATGAGATTCATCATTGTGTTTAAGAAGTTTAGAGACCATTCTCTCTTCGCTGTAGAGAACTTTTTATGCCTTTGTGTAATTTGCTGCTATTGAAGACCTTGGTGTTCAGCTTGCTGTGAATGCTGTGGAGATACAGCAGGGATGCGTTTTGTTCTAGAGGAAAACATTTTGAATGCTTTTAGTGTGGTTGGGTAGGCATTTGGAGGTAGGCTTCCACCTTGAGAAGGTGACACTTATACATAGGAAGATATTGATATGTTTGATAGGCACCATCTGATTAATGGTAAAATTGAATTGATAACCTCCTAGTCGTGCACGTCTCCCTTGTACTGGGTTAATGTAGTAGCTTGGTCTCAACTCCTGGCTTTTTCAGAGAAATGGAATAGACAGGGACATGCCAAATATTGCTTTATGGACTTTATCATCCATTTCTCTTTTCAAAGGCACAAGGGGGTAGCTTAAAGCTTGGCTGCTGAGATGCTGAGTCATGATGTCCCTTAATAAATTTTTTATCTGTTCTTATGTTGCCCTTGAGTCCATCAATCAGTCATCTTCAGTTAGTCTATAGCTGTGCTAGTTTGTTTATTTATTTTCTGTTTCTATAATATATGATCTTATGTTTAATTCTGAGAAAGAGGTATGAAAGCCATTTACATAGTCTCGTCTACCAGTATGAATGTGGCTGCTATAGTTTGTAAACATGCTATCCATTCACTTGCTAAAGAGTCTAACTGAGAAGTGTGCTATGGCTCTATGGGTGCCTCTAATACTTAAGTGAGGACTCCCAGTGTTGGGTCTCGTGGTTATTCCATGTTTAAGAAATTCTCAGTGCTAGGCTGACAACAATTCCTTGGCTTTTGGGTGTTCTCTCTCAACACTGGTTATTACACAAATTTATTTAGTGAGAGTTTCTGGGTTGCTGGTTAAAAGAGAGGGTGAAGCTTCAGTACTGTTAACACTATTATCTGCCATGCCAAGAGTTACTCAAGGTGTGTTGATGGTTGTCTGCAGCTGCCTGGGGTGGTCTACGCCATCATTGGAGATAAAATCCTGTTCTTTTTTCAGAATGTGGGTTATTCTGACTTCTGGTGACTTTGCATTTTGTAGAGGAGCAAAGCCCCCCTCTCACTGATAGATC
>CABHPH010160184.1:10658-38558 GCA_902168325.1 Peromyscus nudipes | reverse complement strand
CATCAAGTTCAAGACCAGCATCGGGGTATGTGTTGGCCAATTTTATGTCAACATGACTCAAGCTAATGTCATCGGAGAGCAGGTAACCTCAATTAAGAAACTGGCTGAATAAGATTGGACTGTAGGCCAACCTGTAGGACATTTTCTCCCCCCAGCACCCCGCTGTTCCCTCCCTCCCCCCCTCCCTCCCTCCCTCCCTCCCTTTCTTCTTTCCTTCTTTGCTTTTTCTTTTTTGAGACAGGGTTTCTTTGTGTAGCCCTGGCTGTCCTGGAACTTGCTCTGTAGACCAGACTGGCTTAGAACTCAGAGATCCACCTGCCTCTGCCTCTGTTTCCCCAGTGCTGGGATTAAAGGCGTGGGCCACCACTATCAAGTATGACATTTTCTTAATCAGTAATTGATATGGGAGGGCACAGCCTGCTGTGGGTGGAACCACTCCTTAGCTGCTGGTCCTGGGTTCAATAAGAAAGCAGGCTGACCAAGCCCTGAGGAGTAAGCCAGTGAGCAGCACCCTCCATGGCCTCTGATCAACTCCTGCCCCCATGCTCTCACCTGGCTTGAGTTCCTGCCTTGGTTTCTCCCAGTGGACTGTGATTCAGGTTATGTAAGCTAAATAAACCCTTTCCTTTCTATGTCGCCTTTATGGTGTTTCATCACAGCAACCTAAACTTTAAGACAGGCTATGATAGAAAGACCCACCTCAGAAGCAAAAAAGAAAAAGCTTACTGAATTCTATGCCTTTTTACACAAAAGTATGTACAACCAGAACTAAATTGAGAGTTAAAGGTGGAAATATATCTGATAATAATTTTATGAAAGGTAGAATTATTGCTGCAAAAATTACTGTAATTATTCATATTACAATATGAGGCTGCCACAGGGTTTTACTTGTGATAATTCAAAATTCATGTGTTATCTCCATCTGATAATATTAATAGAGATATAATCCTAATAAATGCAGAAGTATTTATTCTATTAAAGTCTCTGTAAGCCTTTAAACTGAACTTCACCCTAGTATAGAGCATAACAAAATGAGCAGGGTTTTGGTATCTCTTCTTCTCCACTCAGTTTGGTAAATGTTTGTAGAACAAAGGGAAGAGGTGGAAACTTTTGTGTTCATGATAGGGCTTGAGAAAGTGGACTCTCACAACAGATCACCTAGTTTTAATCCTCTATTTCCTGCGCAGTGTTGGATAATGTGCTCAATTATTCTGTGCCTCGGTAGCCCTTCTGTGAAAGTGGAATAATAACATGTACTTCTAGGATTGCTGTGAACAAAAATTCATTTGGCTTTAAAACAGCTTCAGCACAGAGTTAGTGCATTGATATTTCTCACTTCACTGGCTGTGTGACACACATGATGCTTGATGTGAGCAGCTGATTGGCTAATTGGAGAAAAATATAATTGTAATTATTCTCTTAGTTTCTTTTTTAAAGATTTGTGTGTGTGTGTGTGTGTGTGTGCGCGCGCGCGCGCGCGCGCGTAATAGGCATTTGAAAGTAGCCCAAAAGAGGTGTGCTGGGAACAGAACTCAGATCCTTTGTAAAAGCAGCACATACTCTTAATGGCTGAGCCATTTCTTCAGCCCCATTCTTCTAGCATCTTGCTTTTTACAACTGAAAAAAACGAAATCACCAGTCTGACCTTTTCGCAGCCAATGTGCACCCTGAAAATGTAAGTCTTTGAAAGAGGGCTCTCACTACCAGACATTAAAGAAACAAAGAAATAATGGACAATCAAGCTTCACTTCACTAGTTAATGACGCTACATACAAAAACACTTCGATAAATTCATACAGAAAAAAATTTCTAGTACTAAGAGCACATAACACTAAGTGACTGATTCTTAAATGGAAACCTCTGGACTAAAGCTAAAAATATAAATATACTTCTTTTCTTGCTTTCTTGTAGGAGCTGAAAGAATACCCGGCAGGTGTTAAACTATTTGAAAAAAAAAAAAAAAAAACGGGCTATAGTGACAATGTTTCAGAAGCATTAAATAACACAAATCTCATAAACGAGTTATTTAACTATGCATATTTGAAAGATGCTTAATCAAAATGAATTAAATTTGTATAATATAGTTATAGGAAAGAATTTTCTGTGCACTTTGTATACCTTTTAAAATGGGAGATTATAAAGTTATGTGTTGCAATTAGATTCAATTTACAGAAATAATGTTATAGTATGGGAAATGAATCTTAAATTGGACCTAGTGAATGTGTATATCCTTAAATCAAGTAATAAGATCTCAGTAATGGTGGAATTACACAAGTACAAACTAGATTGGAATTATTCAAGTCAGGTTCCCCATCAGTAGTGTCTGTGTTTGCTTATTCACATCGCAATCTTCAAGTAGTGTGTAGGGTATGTTCAGAAGTAGTTGATAATCAAAGGAACACGAACTAGGACATGGTTAGGGGTGAAGTAGAAGAGTGAACCACACTTGAGAGAATGCTAACCGGGCCCATCTGGCTTGATGCAAATAGCCTGCACAGAGGTCTTCCTGGTGTAGCTTGCAGTGGGGATTGCTGAGGGATCAGTACTCAGGAGCAGACTGGAGCCAGTTCTCATTTGTGTGATCATATCTTACATACTGCAGCAGAGAGGAAAGCATGGCTTTGGCCTTGCCTTGAAATGAGTTTGTTTTGGCGCTGCTGTTTCTTATGGGTGCTCCTTAAATTGGCACATTACCACCATGAACGTCCAGTTCTCTGTCTGAAACATGAGCATGTCTCTTGTTCTTCCAGCTTCAGAGCTGGTATGGTCTACCGGAAGAACGGACACTGGGATGCTTTGAGGATTATATAATGCCTCCAAAACATAATTGATTGTATTTAGTCAGGGATGAGGAATAATTCATCTTCCCCTACTAAATTTGCATTTTCAGCCTAGTTGTTCAAGAAATCTATGAAACATTCACCTTTTAGCATCTTTGCCTCGCTTTTAACAATGGTCAGCTAGCAAATGCATCTGCACAGGTAAATCCCTCGTGAGTTCTGGAAGTAGTGTATAGATGTTAAATGTACTTGATACAGCAGATGAGCACACACTGACTCTCTCTTGGCTTAAGCACTAACAACTGATTTTTCAATTTTCAATTTTCTTTGGACCTTTATATATATATATATATATTATATATTTTATATATATATGGTATTTAAAACGTTTTATGAATACAGATCTTTAGATGCTTAGCATTGTAATGTTGTTGCTTGGCACTTTATCAAAACGAAATTTTGGTTGCTCATATCTATGTTATTTCCTTCTCCAAGCATCTTGCAATTAAAGAAGTATCCATAAGCTACTATTTTAATGAATAAAATAATTTAGTGCAAATAACTCAAGGATCTATATTAGAAATCCATACATCTTAAAGGATATCACATTCTTACACATTTAATGTTACCAAATGTCTCAAGGACTACCCCAATATTTGTATTTAATTAAAGACCATATACAGATTTTTTAAATGTATTTCATATATAATGTTAAAGTGACTACATTGGAAAGCTTATGTAAAACTCTAGATTTTTTTTTCTTTTAATGAATTTATGTATTAGATTTTAAAAGCAACAGAACTAGAGATTTAAAAATTCTAAATGGACTTTATAGAATTGTTACTTAACATCTATTCTACTAATAATTAGTGAGAGTCATAAGGTAAGACAGAATAAGCACTGCAAGTTATTTGTTAACTTTATTAAGGTCACAATTATATAGTACAATAATTTGAAAACACTTAATATCATATATGTTTTATCATCAATAGGTGTCATCAGTAGGCACCTGTGATTTATAAAACGATTGTATAAGCTATATCCCCAAACCCTACATCATTTCGTTATTACCTTTTTAATACTATGTGGTTAATGGGGCAGAAACCCTAGTATTTATTATTAATTTTTTCGACACAGGGTTTCTCTGCATAACTCTGGCTGTCCTGGAACTCTCTCCATAGACCAGGCTGGCCTTGAACTCAGAGATCCATCTGTCTCCACCTCCCAAGTGCTGGGATTAAAGATGTGTGCCACCACTGCCTGTCTAAGGGGGGCAGAAACTCTAAATGAGGGATTTTTTTTATAATATGAAATTTCAAATAGCAATTTTGAGAAATCATAACAGTGACAGCAGTAACTTTCAAATTTGATTGACCCTAAAGTTGTAGTACGTTTAACCTGTTGATATTTTATAGTTGAACTAAAATTCCTAAACTACCATTGCTATTAATGAAGAGTTTACATGTACAAGAAATACAAATCACAGATACAGAGTCGTGATGTAACTAACCTGCTGTGAATAGACGACATCCAAAGTTGAAGATACTTTCTGTTTAGCTAATCCAGGAGTCAATCTATCTTAATCCCACCTCTATATATACTCAGGATACGTGCGCTAGCCTACAGCTGTGCTAAAAACACATCTACTTTATATCAAACTGCTGAATTATAGTGATTAATAAGCACTGTATTTATGTTAGAATGGTTCTAGGTACTTTTGCTATTAATGTAAATTACAGTTGTTATTAAAGTCCTGTAAAGTTGAAAAATCTAAGTTGAACAGTCTTAAATTGGGGGCAATACACATACATATAATGTTACACAAATTAATAAAATGTAAATATTGAATGATATCATAAATATTTTTTCTCTAAAAGGAATTTCTGTTTGTATAATTTAGTACATGATTAAATATACTATAACCATGCCATTTCAGCATAGTACATTTTGAGAAATGCATCATCAAGTAATTCTGTCACTGTGGGAACACCATCAAGTGTATTGTGATGAAGATATCTGCATCAGTAGCTGACAGAGTCCTACAGCACTATGAGTGAATATACAGTCAGCTATTGAGCAAAATATGTGATACATGACTATTTACTTAATACATTGTCCAAATGTACACACATCTATCAGTTTATATATCATTAATCCTAAGAGAAATTTATTATGGAGAGGAGTTTTTAAAAAGAGTTTTTTTTTTTCCTTTCAATTCTAATGGATAGGTCTGGCCTTTAGGCATTTTTTTGCTATAATTTTACTCTGAGGTAATGCAGAAGAAAGCCAGTGTAACTGTGTAACTCGGGGTATTTGTTAAATGAATTCTTTACATGAAAGTGTTATGAGACTAAATTTATGATGAAGCTTGACATAAATATAATTGAAATCAGCAATTAGTTATTTTTAAAAACCTGGCTAATATTCTCCTGGAGTTATGGTGAAGACAGATGAATAAATGTCAGATCAGATTTGGTTTTCTGACTTAAAAAAAAAAATCACAGCTCCTTTGGTCCATGTTCTAGTTTGAGCTCAGTAACTTCCTTCTTAGATTCTAGGATGAGAGGGCACTCTGCCAAGAACAGAAAAGTGTGAGCATCGCAGGGCACAGTTGGCCCCTCCCTTTCTCTCCACATTCTCTAACATAAAAAGTAAGGGATCCATAACAAATACACCCGATGATGATCAGTAGCCATGGCAATGTCTAAGCTCTAAGACACTCTGTTCAGTTAGGACTAGAGAGACACTGTGACACACAGCATGAAAAACAGACAGACGAGAAAAATTCCTTTGCCTTGGACGACGTATCACGCAAAGGAGAAAATCCGAAGAGAAGGGCAGAAACAGTTAGCTGCTGAAAAAACAATCGAAGTTAGTATGCTGTTCAAGCTAAAAGACCACAGTGTTCAGGCCTTTGTTTTCCCCTAACTGAGTAGTAGCAATAAGTCAGTAATACACATTTATTAAACATTTAAATAAATATCTATAATTCAGGTTTTATACAGTACATGTGCAGATATTAAAATGCAACTATGTTTTCTTTGTAAAAATTGATTCATAAAACATGTACTATTCAAATTTTAATGAAATTCAACTTTGTAGTGATCAAGTATTTGAAATAGAAAGGTCATAAATATAGACACACACATAATCTATAAATATTTATTCACATTTAACTAACTAAAGGAAATTAGCTTATAACATACATAAAACACTTCTATTCATCTGTGACAAATGCACAAATGCAGAAATGTTCATCTTTCACAGAAGTATTTCCCTTGTTCTCAAGGCAACATTTTAGAATGAGACTAGGCCCCATTTCCAGCCTTTGATAAATATCTGATGAATTTTCTGTGCCCATGTATTGGCTTCAAATTGAGAAGATATTGACTAATGACGTATGCTTTTCACCCAAGGTAATGATGGTATTCTATCCCCAGATAAATATAAAGAGATCACCAATCCCAGTGAATCAATGCAAGTGCAGCCAGAGCTGTCAATCACCACAGACATCTCACTTAAAAATTATTTTTAATAAAGTATATGTGTATGGGTTTGTATGTAGGTATGTGTATGTAAGTACAGGTGCCTGTAAAGGCCAGAGGGAGCACTGGATACCCAGAAGCTGGAGTTAGAGGCAGTTGTTAAGTTTCTGGATGCGGACGCTGGGAAACAAACTTGGATCCTCTGAATGGGCAATATGCACTCTTAAGAGCTGAGCCTTCTCTCGAGCTGTGACATACTAATTTTGAACTATGATTTGCGTACTGTAGAATACATAAGGCCTTTGATGGTTTTTGTACCAGTTTCATTAAGCACAAATAAATGATCCATGTAAACAAGATAAAGCCATTCAACAACAACAAAAAACTGAAATCTCCTTTTCAAGAATTACTAGTCATCGTATCAGAGAATTTGTGTTTCAGGCATTGCATTTTTAAAATACTAGTTTAAAGTTGTTGTTAATTAAATCTAATTAGCTGTACCTAGTAATGAAGCATTCTATGAATATTAAATTTTGTGAGCTTCAAATATAGATACATGTAACAGACCAAACCCAGCTCTGTTTCATGTACCATATAGTTACAGATCAATTTTCCTTTTTGATAATTTAACTATTTTGATTAGCTATATAAAATTTCATCCATTTTTACACATTAAAAAGGTATGTTCAAAATGCATTGTCATAAATTCTCAAGAAATTAAATAAAAAATTGTTTTAAAAATATTTATCATTTCCTCAGATGATGAGCAGCAGTCGCTTAGGCTCTTGTTTGAGGCAGGTGTAGACATTAATAGTGTTTATGGATTAAAGCTAACCTTTCCTTAGGGATTCAACACTGTCACTGGAAAAAGAAAACAGCAACTGTGTTTCTCCAGGGAAGAGGCAGCTCCATTTCTTCCTGGCACTTGGCTTCTGAAATCAACACCCCCACACAACATCCTCACTGCCGTCTGATAGTCAGAAGTACGAGTAGACATTCGACATAATTCAGAGAGGAAAGAAGATGCCAGTCACTTGAATCAGATTATCCCATCAGTTGCCTGAAAGTCAAAAATAGAAGCTGAGTCTAATTCCCACAGGACTGCAGGATCAGAGCCCATTGCTTTGAAATAGCACTCCAGGAGGCTGAGGAGGCTTAGGCATGCTCAAATATCTCACCTTGCTAGCAAATGAATTACAAACCCAATTTCATTTGACACATTGAGAATCTAAGTGGTTGCCCAAACTACTCAAAAAAAAAAAAAAAAAAAAGGAAAGGGAACTAGAGAGCCCAGTGGTCAGTGTACATGTTTTAACTGATCTCAGAAATGACCGAAGAGCTGCATTAGGATGCTGTATAAAATTACTGTCAATTTATTTGAAGAAAAAAAAAACATAAAGCAAAGAAACCCACACTAACAATATACTCAAGCAACCTGAAATCAACTGACTTCTTCCTTTCATGACATTTCACTGCCTTCTCATCTCATTTCCCATGCTGCTTACTAGGAAGGAGAATTTAAACACTGCAAATATTTTGTGTAACAGGTTACTGTCTTTTCTTTCTAAGATAATCGAGACATCAAGCCCCATCCCCCTGTTCAATGAGCTTGTCTTCTGTCAGATCATTTTGCATAAGGTTTAATTTGGGGGTGAATAGTGACTTCACAATGTCACACGATGGCATTACAGATCTATTGGCTCAAATCATCATTTAAGTGGAACTGAATTCAAATGAGTAGGTTTTGGTTTGAGAGAGAGAGAGAGAGAGAGAGAGAGAGAGAGAGAGAGAGAGAGAGAGAGAGAGAGAGGAGGCATAGGTTAGAAGAGAGTGTCAGATCTCCTGGGACTGAAGTTATAGACAGTTGTGAGCCATGTGTGGGTGATGGGAATTTACCCAGATTCCCTGGAAGCCTGGAAGAGCAGTCAGTGCTCCTCTTAATGGCTGAGCCCCAGCCCCAGTTTTTAACTATTGAGAGCCATCAAACGAGATGACACTTGGTTACACGGCCCTGTCAAAACTTCACTTGAGGAGAATGCTAACATAGTCTTTTCAGAATAAATCCTTTTCAAAAACCAGCAAGCATACTTCATAATTAGAAACAAAAACGTGTGATTTTTTCCCCCAAAAATCTGATATTACTGACATACTACCAGTTAGTAGTGATTTCTGCTAGTCTTTAAAGCTAAGCTCAAGTTTGAGGACTAGGAAAGACTATTACCAGCGGTTCTTTTTGACATCTGCCAGCTTTTAAGGCACTTTGGCATAGTCTATCAGGATTAAGTTTGTAATTGCATGAAAATATTGAGATCTGGCTGTCCCCTCCCTTTATTACAGTTATCAAGAGAAGCTGAGCACGAAGGAACAGGGTGAAAGGATAAGAAAAGGCAACGAAGATATTACTGACTTATCTATTTATTCAGTTAAATTCAAAGTTACACAACAGAAGAATTCAGTAGATTGTGTGCACTATAGCTATGATCTCAACGAAAAGCTTAAAGCTTGTACCTTTTTTTCTTATAGAGGCTACCATGTATTGTTTAAGAAGTGTCCACATTGTTCATATAGGCAAAGGTCAGAATGGGTATTTTAAGATTGCTCTTCTGAGAAATAAGGACAACAGCAAGTAAGAAGAGAACTGTCCATCAATAAGTCTCTCCACCTCTAGCAACAAAGAAAAAACATCCATAAAATACCACTGTTATCTGTCTAGGGCCTACTTTGTGGAATGATTTTGTTCATTAAATATAAATTCTTGCAACCACTTAGTTTTAAATGTCCCTTAAATATATGTCACAACATTCATTCCTTCATCTTTATATCATAGTGTTTCTCCTCCCCTGCACAAGATAACTAAGGCACACTTATGCAGTGAGTAGTTACATCCCCTAGTTCCACTGATGCTTTCGATATTCCAAACACTGAATAATGCAGCTTAAGTACTAGCTGGTGGATTTTTTAAATTGTGCTTCAAGAAAAGAAAGTGGGGAACAGCTTTTATCAAATTGGCATAGGAGATAACAGAACACCAATAATGCAGGCACTAAGATCAACAATTAATAGATGGGACCTCATGAAACTGAAAAGCTTCTGTAAGTCAAAGGACACTGTCAATAAGACAAAATGGCAGCCTACAGAATGAGAAAAGATCTTCACCAACTTCACATCTGACAGAGGGCTAATATCCAATATATATAAAGAACTCAAGAAAGTAGACATCAACAAACTAAATAATCCAAACAAAAAATTGGTACAGATATAAACAGAATTCTCAATAGAGGAATCTCAAATGGCTGAGAAACACTTAAAGAAATGTTCAACACCAGTAGTCATCAAGAAAATGCAAATCAAAACAATTCTGAGATTCCATCTTACACCTGTCAGAATGGCTAAGATCAAAACCACAAGTGACAGCTCATGCTGGAGAGGATGTGGAGCCAGGGGAACTCTCCTCCACCACTGGTGGGAATGAAAACTATACAGCCACATTGGAAATAAATGTGGAGATTCCTGAGAAAATTGGGAAGAGATCTCCCTCAAGACCCAGCTATACCACTCCTAGGCATATACCCAAAGAATGCTCCATCCTACCACAAAGACTTGCTCAACTATGTTCACAGCAGCTTTATTTATAATAGCCAGAAACTGGAAACAACCTAGATATCCCTCAACCTAAGAATGGATAAGAAAACATGGTATATTTACACAATGGAGTATTACTCAGCTGTTAAAACAAAAAAGAAAATAACAAAAACAAACAAAGAGCTGGTTTGTGATGGCACACGCTTTTAATTCCAGCATTCATGAGGCAGAGACAGGTGGATCTCTGAGTTTGAGGCCAGACTGTTCTAAAAAGTGAGTTTCAGAACAGCCAGGCCTACACAGAAAAACCCTCTCTCGAAAAACAAAAACAAACAAACAAAAATAACATCTTGAAATCTGCAGGCAAATGGATGGAAGTAGAAAAAATTCATCCTGAGTGAGGTAACCCAGACCCATGAAGACAACATGGTATGTACTCACTTGTAAGTGGACATTAGCTCTAAAGTAAAGGAGAACCATGGGACCGTCCACAGACCCACAGAGGCCACCTAACAAGGAGGGCTTAAGTGGGAATACAAGGATCTCCCTGGGGAGAGGAAACAGAATAGATCACATGGGTGGATGGTTTGGGCTGGGAATAGGAGGGATCAGGCTGTGGTAGGGGGAGAAGACACTGGGAGAAACGACTGGAATTGGGGTGAATTTGAGGCGAGGTGCAATGGAAACCTGGTGCAAGGGAAACTCCACAGAAGCTACGAGAATAACCCTAGCAAAGAAAGTAATGGGCACACAGAGCCTGAACCAACCATCTTCTGTAACTGGAAAGGCCTCAAGTGGAGGGTTTGGGATGCCAACCGAGCCACAAAACCTTTGACCTACAGTTTTTCCTGTCTTCAGAGTGTTCTGGGACCGGAGCCTATCAGAATCTTCATCAAAGAGACCAGAGAGACTTCATCCAGCAACTAATGGGAGAAGATGCAGAGTCCCACAGCCAAACATTAGGCAGAGCTTGGGAGTCCCGAGGAGGAGGGGAAGGAAGGATCTGAGAAACCAGAGGGGTCAGGGACACCAGGAGAACATGACCCACAGAATCAATTGACTGGGACTCATGGGGGTTTGCAGAGGCCAAGGGGCCTGTAGGGGTCTTACATAGGTCCTCTGCATATGTGTTATGGCTGGATAGTTTGGTGTTCCTGTGAGATTCATAACAGTGGGAGTGGGGGATGTCTCTGCCTCATCTGCCTGCTTGTGGGATCTTTTTGTCCCTTTGTGTCGCCTCATCCGGTCTTGAAGTGATGGTGTGGACCTGGTCTTATTGTAGCCTGTTATGCTTGTTAGGTTGATGTCCCTGGGAGGCCTGCTCTTTTCTGAGGGGAGGTGGATATGGGGGAGACACTGGCGGAAGGAGGGAGGGGAAACTGCCATCTGGATGTAATATATGAGAAAAACAAACAAAAGGGAAAACTAAAGGATATACCAGGAAGACAAAGTAGATTTTCCACAAAGCTGGTCCATAAATTTGAACTTAAAAACAGATCATACTTTAGATTAGGCTAGATACAACGATCCATTTCTGGAACTTGAGACAAAGAAAAATTGCTACAGATCATTTTACATTAATTCATCATTGTTAGAAGACTTGACATCTGTGATGCACTGGCACTATCCTGAAATGACAGAATATGTGAGACTTGAAATCTTCCAATATTTATGCAGAGTGTTTTCCTTCGCAAACTACAAATGAAAAAATGTGAGACTCTCTCCTTACTCAGATTATGCTAGATGGATTCCCTTTTATTACTTGGGTTCATTTGCAAGATTGTTGGAACTGGTTCAGCCATAAACATAAATACTATCTGCTGAAGAAGATCATAATTTTCATAATTAGCTTACATATTCAAGCCTAAATGTTTACACATACTTCCACCAAATGTAAAATGCAGTAACTTTTATGTTATATATAAACAGGATATATAACTTTATGTTATATACATATAACTGCTATGTCCATAACAATATAACCATGGCTTGAAATCACAAGACAACTATGAACTTAATACATATTTACAAACTGTTTTTGACTGAATAAATTATGGCATACATATAGAAAACTGGTAAATATTATTAATTTTCTAAATAGCATTATGCACGTTAGAAACATAATGTAGTGAAAGTGTTCTGCAACTAAAAATTACAAAATCCAGTATATGCATAGAATAAAAATAGCTTTAAATTAGAATGAAATCCTGACACATAGTGGTATGGATGAACTCTGAATGCATTGTGTTAAGTGTAAAAAGCCAGACATAATAAGACAACTAGTGTAATATTTCTATTTTTTTATGACAAAATAGACAATTTTATAGGCACAGATACAGAGAGTACTAGGGCCTGAAGGGTACAAAGACCGATGGATTACTATTGACGCACAGAGAGTCTGTTTAGGATGACGGAAACGTTCTGAAAATGGATAGCATAGTGTTTGTAGAACATTTCAAATGTATGTAATTAAATGAGTTAAAATGGTAAATTGATGTGTTATATAATTTCAAATCTTACATAGTTAAACTATACTAATTTTAAGATACATAAAACTTACATACAATATATATGTTCTAGTTTCCCAAAAGTGTGTACACTGTCACATTTTAAAAAATTACAAAATACATAATAAAATTTCAATTTATTTCATGGGTGGGGATAGTCGAAGGTTTTTTAAAAATTACACTAAGTTTTTGGGGCTATACAATGTCATATTTTGGCTAGAAACCAAAAGATTTAGGGGGAATGTAGAGAAAGTGACAGCTGAGGGTGTCCTCTTGAGTTTAGGGGGTGTAGAGAAAGTGACAGCTGAGGGTGTCCCCTTGAGTTTTCAATGTCCTCCCCTTCTTGATTTTTTGTTCTTACGACACCTGTTTGAATTAACAGCGGCCATGCCAGCCGGTTCCAGCCTCACATATTCCAGCTGAGAATTTAAATGCATTTCTCTTTATTCAAGCTGTATGTGTCTCCTTACACTGGAAATTGTTTGGCGGATGAACATAATTTATCATTGTTTCCTTCACTTGACAAAGACAAATACATTTCTGCAGCGAGCAATATTAAGAATAAATTACAAATGAAGGAGATACAAATTTTTCCAAAGATAAATGAGTGTGTCTCAAAGTGGACTACAGCAGTCAACTTCTAGCAGTGTTCCTCTACACATTTGTCAACACAGTAATCTAAGTATGGGTCCCTTAGTCATGAAAGATCCATGAACATTTTCCCTAGATACACATAGCCGTGCACTATAAAATGGTAATATGTTGATTATAGCCCCAGACTTAGTTTTGTATGTCTGCATTTGATAAAGAGACAGTGCATCTTCACATGAAAGGTTAGTGTAAGACATAAAAAACAGTAGGGATTTAGACAAAGGAGAAGAAAGCTTATCTCAACAGAGAAGGCGTCCAGGAAGAGCCAGGGGCAGCTGTGAACAGGACCTGGCAGGAGGGCTAACCACGCCTGCTGTCAGGAGGCGTGTATGGGAATGAATTCATGTATGGCTGGGCATTTGTTACTTTGGGAGGGTTAATGAGCTGGATGAAGAGCTCTCACTCTGCATGCTAGGTATTATTTATCATAAATACTGAAAAAAGTAGAGTATTGCAGAACTCTGTCCATTAAGACACCACTAGTAATATTCAAAGTAGCTTTTTGTGTTTGTTTGAGATTAGGGATCCATACTTTAGCTCAGAACTCCAATATAACACCATTTTCCCTACTCATTCTCAGTAGAGGAACTGGATAAACAAAAATGACATTTATTCCTTTGTCTTTCTTTTCCATTTTTTCATTATTTCAACTCAAGGCTATTTTAAGTGCAGCAAATGGCAGCAGTACAAACCACAACATATCCTTTTGTCATGAGAAATCAACTCCAACCTCGCAATTTGCCCCTCATAAGGATTTGCTATTACTGCCTGCTAGACACAGACGGTGTCTGTGTGGTGCGAAAGCAACTGATTGACTTCAATTCTATCTTGTCAAACATACAGGAATGCTCACAGCTAGCTCACCTAATTCTGTGAAGCATTCTATTCTCCATGCCTTCTTCATTTCTGAACACCAAACAGCTAATTCATTCTCTTTTTCACCCAAGAAACTTGCAAAGTAAAGGAAATACAATGATAAATCAATTTTAGTCGAAGCACCATTTATGTGTGAGCGTGAGTGTATGTGTGTGTGTAACTGTGTGTGTGTGTGTGTGTGTGTGAGTGTGAGTGAGTTTCTACTTAGAGCTCCAAGTTTATAAATATTTCTCAAAATTGTTTAAACATAACAAGGTCCATATCTGGAGTTCCGTATGTGTCCTGGCCTCCTCATTTGTACCAGAATGAAAATGACGTCTTTAAGTTGTCTTCTTCCCTACAAGGTGCCTTTGACTCCAGTCCTTCACTTAGTAGATTTGTTTCCAGTGAAAACATCGGCAGGCATCCTACCAGCTCTCCAAGCACCAGCCCCTTGATCCTGAACCGATTTCTTTCCTCAGAAACCAAATAACAGAGTCTTAGAATTTTTAACCACTATTGGGATGTTCTCAGATAGCTCTCTCTTAACTAAAACATATAGCTTTTAGCATTATAGAAATGGTTTTTATTCCTGTAGGACCGAGTGATCATTATATAATCGGACTTAGATTTAGAAAGCATTGAGCTAAGTTTTTAAAAAGGGATTATTTATATTTATTATAAAATTAGTTATTTTTCAGAAGAAAATGATTGATGCATTAAGTATTTTTAAATCAATAGAGGTCATGGTAGTAAGGACTTCCCCCCACCCCCAAATCTTATTCTTTGTTTTCTTTACTAGAAGATGCTATTGAGTCAAAACTCTAGAATCTCAAGTGTTAAATACCTGAAATACAAACCACGTTCAAAACACAATCACAACAATAAACAAACAGAAATGGTCCTCAGTTCCTGAAAATCCCCGAGACAGTTTGTGGAGTGGACCATTTTGTGGTGGGCATTCCCTCCCTCTGCTCGGATACTGAAAGTGGAGACAAAGGAACAAATCCAAATCTTCCTAGAGTGGATTTCTCACAAGGAATTTGTAATTAGAAAAGTAATACCAATGCACACTAGAATTAGCCTGACTTCAGAGAATTCGCACCCTGGGAAGGAGAGATAAGCAACCGTGACATTTTAGGTTAGATTTTGTCCTCTTCCTCATTGCCTTATTACCTTTTCTACTGAAGGAAACGGCATGGCTGTTGAGTCAAACCGCTTTTCCAATTTCAAGTGTCGGGATGACAGATCTTTAAAATTACATGGAATTTTGGCTCATGGACTCCCCACAATCTGGCTTACTGTAACGGCTCTGATGGTGAGGCACACATCCGCAGCACCCACCACAGCCATCTTAACGCTTCACATCATATTCAGATGTATGCAACTTGGTGACAACAGGAATAAGGACTTGGGCTGGGGGGGGGGGGGGGAGACTGGCAGCAGAGGCTCAGAATGTGAGGAACCTACATACGAGGAGACAAACCTGGGATGATCAAATAATCCAAGCCTGGGATTGGGCAGACCGCCAGGCTTTCTGTCGGCCAGTGGGAAAGCCCCATTTGGAGGTTATTGAGGAATCCTAGCACAGGCACTCTACTTATTTTTTTGGAATGGTTGCCCCAAACTCTGATAGCTAATTTTCTTACATCCCGGAGAGCTAGAATTTTTTTTTTAAGAGAACTAGATAGACTGCTATTTCCAGTGTTCCTCTACCCGTGGCTGTACAGAGAAAACTGCCTGCAGAGCCCAATATAGTCTGTTTTCCCACCCAAGCCGTTGGGACTATCCAACCAGAGAGACTGGAGGAAAGGCAGTTAGAGAAAACCGTGTTGGTCCTGAGCGGAAAGGAAAGCAGGGCATTTTATTCTATGCGTCTGGGGAAGTACACCGGTCGTAGTATGTTAAGGGAATACCCAATAAGGAACCCTGTGAGAGGCAATGCCCTTTTTGGGTCCTTGATGAAGTCAGCCACGGAACCGAAGGAGCATGAGAGATGATGAGTTGACCTGTGAGTAGATACAGCCTCTCGGTAGATCAATGAACTGATTGACAGGGAAGATGAAAATGAAGGGGGAAACTGCCAAGTGCAGCCCACAGCAAGCCGAACTCGGAGGAGAGCGAAGTTTTCCCTCCACCCGGACTCCCAAAGGCACAGCACTGAAGCGAGCAGGTGTTAGGACACCGAGGTGAGAGAAGAAGCACCCTGATACCAGGCATGGCAGAGAACCAAAGAAGACACACAGAGGCAAGATCACTGACGACTTCCCCAACTGCTTCCAAGGACATGGTGCTCCCAAGCCAGGGAATGATCAATGAAGGTGGAAGACACAAAGGTAAGCCGGGCACTCAGAGGGTTTCACATTTCGAATCCTCCTTAGTGTCTAATCCAACATGCTACGGAAATGGTCGATCACCTTTAAGAGCTGGAGGCTGAAAGCCCCTTTGTTTGCTCGGGAACATCTCTCCTCCCATCTCAAAAGCAAGGCTAATCAACCTTTCACTCCCTTACTCCTTTTCCCACTGCAGAATGCAGCAGGGTTATCTCTTCTTTTCCGGGTCTTACAAAGCCAGTCATCACCCAGGCGGAAAGCCCGGCTCAGGGCGGCTGGCGCGGGCTAGGGGCTTACCTTCAGGATGGCCCGGGCTGCAGTCCCGCCCGCCGTCTGGCCGCGTGTGCTGGGATCTACGGGCTCGCGCGGCCCCCGCCCCACCTGCAGCTGCAGCCGCCGCTGGCTACTCCAGGCGGGCCGCATGAAGTCATCCCCCGTCGGAGCAGCGCACTTCGTGCGAGCCGCGGGGGAGACGCTCCTCTCTAGGGGCAGACCACCGCACCTGCCAGCGGCACCCGACACGCGCTGCTCCTCGCGTGAAGGCTGATCTTCTGCGAACGATTTTGCACACGCGGCATTGCCGGATTGTGCAAGAAAAGAGAAGGGACAGACAGACTTTCTCTGTCTTTGCTTCCCGTCCTCCCCTGTCATTGTGGCTGTTTGGACAGCTCCATCTGACTGTGTGGGTTTCCCAGCCTCTCCATCTTCCTTATCAGTACTGTTCATTTCGCTGAATTTTAGAGCTGATTGTCTATTGAGATAAACAGTCAAATACTCCGGAGGAAAAAAAAATTCAAGTGGGCAATCGGTCTTTTTAAATACAGCGCAGCACGATTCGCTTGCTTTACACACACACACACACACACACACACACACACACACACACACCAGTTACAGCAGTTATAGCAGGTATGAAAGCTGAACGCTTTGGAACTCTCATCTTCCTGCTATTGTGATAAATAGGGGTTCTCCCAACTCAGTGAAGAGGGGCAGGACACAGAAATCACCCAAGGACACAGAGAAGGGTCATCCCAGGATTTTAGGGCTGTTGCTAGTGGACAGATGTGCCGCCCAACACCCTACTCTCTCCCTCTGCTCTTCTTACCCACCAGTCCCCTCATTTTGGGGAAACTGTCTGGGCGAAAGCTATAATATTTGAAAATCAAGAGGCAGAATTCACATCTACAGATGGCTATAACTCCCAAAGGATTTCTCAGAATTTCCCCTGGGGAAAAAATAAACGTCGGGGTGCACACAATCCTCCTGTCCTTGTCTCTTTAAATTAGCAGCAACTATTAAGGTTGTAATGTTTCTCCCTCCATGCTCCTGCTTTTTTCCCCTTCCAAGTTACTGACTAAATCAGCGGTTTAGGGGCTTGGTGGCAGCTGAGGATTTTCAGTCTTTGCTGCTTGGCCAGGGTTTCTTTCCCCACCAAGTCAATTCCAAGCAGGGATTTTCCTTATCACCAACATTCTGCAGGGTGGAGGTTCCTCATTCGACTTATGTTGGCCTTCCCGTGATCGTTACACCATGTGAGTATTACCCTGGGAGTCTGGCCAGCGTCTTACGCTGAAATTGCACAAGGTCACAGAAGATACTAAATGAAAACTTCCTCCTCCTTTATCAGTTCCAGAACAGAGGAGGTAGGGTAGCCAACAGAGATAACAAACAAAATAAAACAAAATTAATAAGTCAGAATTTGGCGTGTGGAGTGTGCACACTTGAAATTTGGGACAACTTAGACCATCTCTGTGACTTATTTTCCTAAGATGAAGCCCTCTTTCCTATCGCAGAATGCTGAATTCTTAACTTGCATCATAGAAGTATAGGCATATAGTTCATAATTGCAGAATAAGGTTGAGAAATAACACCTTAATTTCACTTATATCTAGCTTAAATTAGCCTTGAATATGTACTTTAAGTGTAAATGTGGTAGAGACCTCAATAACAGTGAGCATACTGGAATGTTGTCAAAAGCAGAAATGACAGATGACCCCTCAACACAGTTTTTATTGCTAGATTGCCATATTAGTACTTTTCAGTGTTTAATAGATGTCATTTTAGCACAGTGTTATTGTTTAGGTGAACTGAGGAATTAGTAGATTCCCATATGCCCCACTCCCTATATTCTCTATCATGAGTATCACATCGGAACACAGCAGCTTCCTTACAATCAATAACCAACACTCATGCATTAACTAAAGGTTAATACAGATTTCTCTAGATTTCCTAGTGTCTTCAACTCTTTTCTATACTCCTCTCCAAGATACCACCTTATATTTAATTGTTGTATCCCTCAAGATAAGTCCAGGCTGTGACAGTTTCACATTAGTTTTTGATGACCTTGACAGCCGAAGTGTAGCAGCCAAGCATTTTGTAGAATTCTCCAGTACTGCAGGGTGGCTGATATCTTCCTTGTGATGAGATTGTAGTTATAGGTTATGGAAACGATGACCACCGAGTTGTGAAGTGCCCTTTTCAGCACAGCGTCTAAGATTACACACAACACAATGATATGACTGTTGAGGTTGACTTTGACCAGCTGACAGACAGACAGGGTTTTCTGTTGTAAGGCTGTAAAGCCTATCACTATGGCACTGTTGGAAACTAGTCACCATGTGAAGCCAAAACCCAAGGGGGGCTGTGTTCAACCTGTGTGAGGATGCATTGTGTGCATAGTAATGTGAAATAAGTGGAATCCTTCCACATATTAACTTTGTCTACACTCCCCCATGTATAATTTAGTTCAATTGATTAATATAGAGATGGGTTTTATACATTTGGTAACAATCCAATGTTTTATTTTATTGTTCAAAATATTCCAGTTTTAGTCATTGAAAGCTCTGTCAGTTGGTAGCTGTTTAATAATTCTTTACTATTAATCATACTATATGTGTATAACAATTCCTTGGGTTTTCAGAATGTTCCAGGCTCAGAACCGCCTATAACTGCAATCAGTCATTTCCTCATCGAGACCTATTTCCATTTACTGAAGCATGGCAAGAGAAACTAAGACATGGACTCCAAGTTTGTTTCCGAGTAATGGGATGTTGATTAGGCTTTCAGTACAAGAGAACAAAGTTCTGTATATATGTATTAATTATGTGTATACACACACCAATAAATGTTTCTGTATATATGTATTAATTATGTGTATACACACACCAATAAATGTTTCTGTATGTACCATGTGTGTACCCAAATATCTGTAAACCAATTGAGACCTATAAGGGCCTCAGATTGCTCTATTATCACAAAGATCCTTCTAGCCTACCTACCTTGCTTATCTGTGAATGATAATTCCAATAGTGAGAGATATGACTCTGCTATCTACTATTATTTACTCAATTGTTGAACTCCAGTGCCTTATACAGGCATAGCAGCCGTAGAATTATTAATCCATCTCTCTAATAATCATATTTTCAAGTGTATAACTAAATAGAGCTATGACTATATATGGGATTTGTGTTTAGACAGAGTCTTTCTATGTATTCCTGACTATCCAGGAGCCTCCTCTATCCAGACTCTGTGTGTGTGTGTGTGTGTGTGTGTGTGTGTTCCTTCATGTGAGTATAGGTGCCCTCTGTGGTGTACATGTAGAAGTCTAGAGAGCAATTTCTGGTATTGGTTTTTATCCTCCACTTTTTTTCTGAGGCAGGGGTCTTGTTATTCTTTGTCGGATGCCAGGCTAGTCAGCCTGCAATAGAGCTTCAGGACTTCTCCCATCTCTGCTTCCTATCTTACTTAGAAGAGCCATGGTCAGATCTACTATCAGACCCCTCTTTACTTGCTGCTGGGGATCTGTACTCTGGTCCTTACCTTTGAAAGGCAAGTACAAACTGTCTCCATAGTCCCAGGTATTGCTATTTATATGTTTGTTTGTGTGTTTATTTATTTATTTATTCAATTCATAAAATAGAATCAGTGTGTGGACGCTGCCAGGGAGAAGACAAAAGTTGGCATTAAGTGGACAACAGCATGGAGAGAGGCATAGGGAAATGGATAAAAAAGGGGGAAAATAAATAAGAATATTTTATTTCCACACACAATGTTAACATCTGTGCTCTTGGAAGTAGACACTCACTAGAGCCCATGCAAACAAACATACAAACAAACAACAAATAGCCCCCACCTTAAAGGAGCAAGAGAAATTTACTTTTAAATACGAGTGACTGGGAACACAGAATTAGGCACTCAAAACTCCATTTAAACATGGTAATGATCTGATGAAGTTCTTCCGGTGACAAAACAAAGAAAGTCATAAATCAAGGCACTTCTCACATCCATTAGGAGAAACGTTAAGGAGATGGGTATGATGGTGGCTTTTGTCAGAACGGTCTGTGGGCATTTTCTGGATTGCAGATTGGTGTCCGAGGGCCTCTCTCATTGCAGGTGGTGCCGTCTCTGAACAGGTGGGCCCCAGACTGTACAAGAAAGCAAGCTGAGCGGGGTGGTGGTGACACACACACACATCTTTAAGCCAAGCACTGGGGAGGCAGAGGCAGGCCAATCTCCGAGTGTGAGGCCAGCCTGGTCTACAGAGAGAGTTGCAGGACAGCCAGGGCTACACAGAGAAACCTATTACTGTATTTAACGAGGCGATTCCATGTAATTTATGGGGTAATCAAGAGAGGTTTATTTCTGGGATAACTTACAGCCAATAGGGGTCGGTTACAGGATCCTGGAGAGATGAGGTACCATCCAGCAGAGAACTCTGGCTTGGTGTCCCATCCAGCTTCCAGGATCCTGAAGTATCCAGAAGGGGCCAGCATGCATGTACCTCTAGTCTTAAGGCGTCCCTCTCAGCCACGCCCCAAGGGCAGGTCAGCCCCAGGGGCCGGTCATAGGCAGGTACCTGTTGTCACTCTAGGGGCAGTGTTTTAAGGTCAAAGCTGGAACAGCTACCCACTACAGAAACCCTCCTTCCAAAAACCCAAAAGATGGGGGAAAAAGAAAAGAAAAGAAAAGAAAAGAAAGAAAGAAAAGAAAAGGAAGCAAGCTGAGCAAGTCAGTCATCAGGGTCCTCCATGGTGTCCCAGGTTCCTCCTACCTTGAGCTCCTGCCCTTTCTGTTCCCAGAGATGGGCTGTCAACTGGCAGGGCAAACAGACATCGTCCTTTTCTCCCCAGGCTGAATTTGGCCATGGCATTTATCACAGCAACAGCAAAGTAATTAGGACCTACTGGTTTAGGCACAGTAGGGAAACCTCTGCTGTGGGCCTCAGAGGCTATCTGATAGTGTTTTTCCTCTTTTGGTTGGTAGAAGGTAGATGTGTGCTTATACATTTCAAAGGATTTGCCTAATTGTCACGAAGACATTAGGTGAGATATGGGGGAGGGGCAATCTATGGCTGTTAAGAAGGCTAAAGATGCCCAGGATAATTTGGTTCTGGACTTGTAGCACTCACATCACTGAAGTTCTGGTCCATTAATCAGTCATGTAGAAGTTCAGCAGAAGGCACACTGGAAACTTCTGTTCACTCCAGCACACCAGGTAGTTTCCTTTGATAAGTGAAGTGAAAGAGTTCTTTCATTGTTTTTACTCACAGAGTTTTCAGTGAATGTCATCTATTAGAAACTAAACTCCAGCTCTTGATTTAGTGGTCAAGGGCTTTTACTTCCTTTCTGATATCCTCAAATTAGAGATCAAACAGTCTATTGATATCAGCAAGGGACAATGCAAAAGTAGAGTTAAAGCCCTGCCAGCACTCAGAACATCTCCTTTGGGTTAAAGGAGTCCTTCCAGAAGGATTCATTTACATGCAAATGTTTTATCAAAAGGGTAACTGAGTATTTCATTAGCCGCCATTAACAATTTAGCAGAGATTAGCGTCTCAGATTTATAATTGAGAGGGACTTGCTTCCAGCATCTGTCACCCCATTGACAGCCAGACCTCCTGCTCTCTACACTCCATAGGGGTCTTTGGATAGCTAGGACTCCATCTACTAGAAAGGGCTTGTGTGCTCTGTGCAAGGTAGTCCCAACCTTGTTGTCTGTGACTAAGACTTACAGAAGGGGGCTGAGCTCACAAGAGTGCTTAGATTTATCCACTCTTCCTCTTTGTGAGTGTGGCCAGGCTTGGGTTGTGATTCACTCTACAGACATCTAATTTTATCATAAGAATTCTGCCTTTTTTTAAAATAAGGTTAAAAAGAATATTATATAAGAAGTATGCAGGATAGTTTAAGTACAGTAAGACTAAAGGACATACACTATTATAGTTATACCCAAGAAATAATGTAATCTAGGATATTTTAATACTATGCATTTGTAGTATAGTTATATTCAATGGTATACACCAAGGGAGACAGAAATTCCCTATGTGAGGACCCTGATACAAGTTATAAGAATATTATAACTTATGTGAAGATTGATTGATAGTAAGTACTAGAGCATCAATGGATTTGAGCAGATACAACAGAAATCCACCATTGGAAGGATAATGAGGGTAATGAGCAGAAGGAATGATGTTTCCTTAGCTCCCACCTCCTGTCTTCTTATTGTTTTCTTTTTCCTGGTAAGAAGTTGCCATGTAGTACCTATATAATATAGCATGAGGCTGAAACTGGAATCTGTGTTTGATTGTGAGATGAATATTTCCTAAAGTGAAGTGCTTAGCTGCCCAGATATCCAGGAATGAGCTCAGCCTGGACTAAAGGAGAATTATTTGTAGCAGTTCAATAAACATCAGTATTCCTTGGGACCTTGTGAAATGGTTCCCATCTGCCAAAAGGAATTATTTCCTTGCCTCTGGCAGAAGACACACACAGCTACCTGTGGTGTGCAGAAGCGTTGTTAAAACCCATGCTGGCCTCCAGACTTCCTCAGCACCACAAGTACGTGCTACACAAGATTCCTATTCCTTCTCACCTCTACTCTAAACTCGCTCAAATTCACGGGCTTCCCTGTCCGCAGCTACTCGCCCTGCTCATGGCCCGCTCTTCTGACCATCCTCTTACTCTCTTGCTCGCTCTTGTTATGCTCTATCCTCTGTTAGCATCTTGCTGTCTCTACCATTCTCTCCCTCCCTTCAGATTCCTTAGCCCTGGCCATCTCCAATCTGTCGTTCTTTCTCTCTACTCTGGACTCCTCCAGATGCCTCTGGCTGTTCTCCCTCTCATGTCTACAATAAAAACCATGACCATATCATGGAGAGGTCACAATAACCATATCAGCAGTTTCTTTACTGTTTCTTCTCACACATGCTTAGAAATTGGCATAGTAGAAAACAATTCTCAAATAAGTTTTAAAAATCATGAAGCCATGAGTTAAAGCATTCTTTGCTTTTTTTTTAGACAAGTCGTTTTAAGGAAAAACACATTTTAATGAAAACTTTTCTTTCATAATGAAAAAACTATTAAGAAATATGTCTAAAGAATTTTATTTTTAATGTATTTCATTTTATATCTGTATACAATGCATTCTGGTTACTCTCACAAGCCCCTGGCCTCCCTCCCACCCAACACCTTTCTTCCTTACAAGTCCTTTTCTCATATTCATATTTTTGTTTTGCTTTGTGACCCATTGGGTTCAACCAGGGCTGTCTGTGAACACGGGTTTGGAACTGCCCATTGGCCACTGTAGGCTCACCTACTGGTGCGGAGCAGAAGGCGATGATTGCTGCTCCCCCCAAATCTACCAGTAACCAGCAGTTTAGTTGAGAGGGCTGACGCCCTGTGAGTCCCTCCCCGTTCACGGTTCTTTATGCCAGGCCCAGTGGAGGTAATCTCAGACGCTGTGGCGTAACAACCGCAGTGGCTGTGATATATACAGAAGAGAGCGTTTCCTAGCTCTCCGTATCTTCATGCTCTTACAGTCTTTCCACTCTCCCCTCCATGATGTTCCCTGAGCCTTAGATGGAGAGTTATAAATGACTCATTAAGGCTGAGCATGCCACCATCTCTTATTCTCAGTATCCAGAGCAGCTGTAGGTCTCTGCTTCTACTACCATTCATTGCAAACAGCAGCTTCTCTTATTACAGCTGAGAACAGCATTTGTCTAGACTGGAGTGACCCATCCATGTAATTCTTCAGTGACTTTGGCTGCTTCAAAGACATCAGATACCTCACAAAATTTTCTCCAGAATGTTAGCACCTCTCCTCTAACTTCACTGTAAGAAGGACCAGAGCAATGGAGTCCTAATTAAAATCAGATGTTGAAACAGAAAAGAGGTTTTATCTGTTTGTTTGGAGACAGTCGTTTTTGTATGTTAATGAGATCATCTAGGGTGGACATCTAGGGTGGAGGAAAGCAGACATGGCAAGGAAGAGGACCCACTCTAAGAAAAAGCCGTGTGTGTGTGTGTGTGTGTCCGTCCGTCCAGTGAAGACAACAGGGTTTGGCTTTGGATCAGAGGACAAGCACTTATTTCCCTACAGAAAGAAGGACCACAGAGCATGCAGCATCCGCTGGACCCAGACACATCAGTGGACTTGATGTTTGTAAAACTTGAAAACTGTGCTGGTCTTGCCTATGTTCCCAGGGATAAAAAGAAGCAGCTGAAACTTTAGAGGGAGAAACGTTGGAATCTGTGAGAAAAGTGAAGGTCTGTAGTGTTTCTGTAGGGCCGGGAGAAGGAATTGGTTTGTATTCAGGTCCCCACTGACCTCTGAGTTTGTTCAGGGTTGATGATTATGAATTTAAACATGACCAATTGGCAAAGGTACCAGGGTTTCTCCAGCCCCACTTGTCTGTTTGGCACAGGTGCTGAGTTGGCTTAGGGGTCTTCGGTTTTTGCCTGGCCAGTCCAGCTAAGGGTGGTGGCCATTGTATTTGCAGTCAGTATAACAAGTTCTTTCCAACCAACTCTCATTGTAGTAAATAGGGAACTGAGACTTAGGTCATTCCAAAGTCTTCCACTAGTCTTTTCTTTGATTTTAACTTTGTGTAGGATCACAGAAGCTGAAATTTTGGCACCTAATGACATATCAAGTACAGAGTTCCCTGTGTTCTAGCCGGCTTTAACTGTCCATGTGACACAGCCTGGAGCTATCTAAACAGGGAGTCAGACTGGCCTGTAGGTCTATCTGTGGTAGATTGTATGATTGCCACTTACTACAGGAGGGTCCCTGCTCTCAGTGGGTGGTGCCCTTCCCCTGGCAGGTGGTTCTGAAAGCATAAGAAAGTTAAACATGTGTTTTCAAGTGAGTGGGTTTTGCTACAGGTTTTTGCAAAATTTTTACCCTTATTTCCACCGGGGATGGAATGTAACCTGTGAAGAGGGTCCTTTCCTCCATAAATTGCTAATTTTGTCTTAGTGTTATGTATCACAGCAACCAAGAGGAAACCAAAGCATCCTGCTACCCAGGAAATCCCCATGATGATTTCTTGAATCTTATGCCAATGTTATTGCATTAGGTGAAGGATGAATTTTAATAAAATCTTTCTGAGATAGGTTTTATGAAACTTTCAGTGGTAGATATGCCAATACCCCAACTTGATGATAATTATACACATACATCAAAATATCACACTGCTTCAGTATATCCGTAAATATGCACAATTAAAACCAACTTTTAAAACTGTCGTCGTCCGCACAGAAGTAAGTCTTGGAGAACTTGCACAGCTTTCTAACCCACGGCTCTTCTCTCGTTACATCCATGACATTTTACACTAGATGACAAATTTTATGTGAATTTTCTCTGGCTCTAGGAATAAAGATATAAAATAAAGCTAAGCAAACATTACTCTCTAATACAGAGTCAATGTTGATAGCTGACTCAATTTTCGTTCTCATATGAATCGGGTTTCTTAGTTCAGGGACTCTCCATTCTATGCATGATACAATTCCTCCCTCTTGTGGATAGTTGTGGAACTGTCAACATGATTTTCTTTTGCTCCCACCCCTTTGATGAAGTTAAAGACAAGACTCTGGAAGTGCAAACGTGGCCAGTGATACTCGGTGTCAAGGGATGCTGCAGCCATCACATATAGTGACTTAGCACGCTAGCGCTCTCCCTTCCTCCTTAGTCTGAGATTATGTTAAGCACTACACTTCGGCTGAATGTGGAAGAAGACACTCAAGTCCATTCATTTTATTTAGTTTTCATTATACTATCTTGATCTGCCATGTTCTTTTCGGTCCCAATGCATCACTTCCAGGCCCATCCTGTCCTGTCCTGCCCTGTTCTAATCTAACATAGTCTCTTCTCCTTCTGTGTTTGTAACTTGGAACTTGATATATATCAAGCAAATGCTTTAGCACTGACAGTCACTTCACATATGGGAAGGCAGCATTTCAGAAGAGAGCTTGTCTCATCATTATTGAAACACTAAAATAAAGGGAAGTTTTCCACTGATTCATCTTCACTTGCTAGGGGTGCATGTAGATTAAGGAAAGCCCATTGTCAAGATGGTGCACATGTCAGCATCTGGCCTGACATTAATAAATATTCTATATCAGTGTAGGGAAAAAACCCCTTCATTGTGCTTATTTAAGTCTTCATGATTTGATTTCTAGACATAATATGTTAAAGAACACCACAATGATCTTTCCTTCTGTAGCCACTAACTTATTGCAAAAAGGCTCTTGAGCATCTCCCTGTATTTGGCACTATTTTAGGTTGTAGGGGTGACACTCATTTTCTTTTACAGAAGACTTGCGGTCTGATGTGGAGACAATCATTGCAGTAGAGTTGTAAGTCTGTTGATGACATGAATGCATGGTGTGTATTTAAGCTCTCCTAGAAGAGAGCAGCTGGACCATCTTTAAATATGTTTACAGAGAAGAGGTGTGGGAGCTGGCGTGAGGCGGCAAAGGCAGTTTGGCCCAGAAAGCTAAAAGTTCAGAGGCCTAATCCCCTGACATACTTGCATATTGTTATTGGGGTAATTGTCGGTCATCATTGATGCTGCAATTACCATGTGGATAGTGAATACTTAGTGTTATGTGAGCCAAAAACTTTTACTGCAGTTATCTACATTTTTCCATCATCAGTTTTATGAATTCAGTGTTGGAATTGTTCTCATTTTACCTTCACGGAAACAAAGTCTTAGAAAGGTTGTTACTTGTCTGGAAATTTCACTGTTGTGGTCATGATTACTGCAGTTTCCTAGCAAGAGTTCAATGTTGATTAAGTATAATAATCTCTTTAAAAGTAACCCATGACGTGGTTTGTAGGTTGGTGAATGTGCCTAAGTAATCATAGGTGAAGAAACATAGAAATATCCAGCTAATGAAGAATATATCTAAATAGTTCCTTAAAATGATCTTTTAAAATTCTAATCCCTTAGTTCATAACACTATTCAATATCACGGCTAGCACCGATGGAGAATTCTGTCATAGAACAGAATTATCGTTAACAGGGTAACATTAAGGATGCATAGAAAGAAGCTGCAGCTGCATGGTGAATCATGCTGGATGAGTATCAGGTGATGGAAACACAGTTCAGATTTTCTACATACAAAACAGCAGCCGGGAGGTGGTGGCGCACGCCTTTAATCCCAGCACTCGGGAGGCAGAGGCAGGCGGATCTTTGTGAGTTCGAGGCCAGCCTGGTCTACAGAGCCAGCTCCAGGAAAGGCGCAAAGCTACACAAAGAAACCCTGTCTCGGGGGCTGGAGAGATGGCTCAGAGGTTAAGAGCACTGGCTGCTCTTCCAGAGGTCCTGAGTTCAGTTCTCAGCAACCACATGGTGGCTCACAACCACCTGTAATGAGATCTGGTGCCCTCTTCTGGCCTGCAGTCATACATGCTGTATACATAT
>CABHPH010160184.1:0-10558 GCA_902168325.1 Peromyscus nudipes | reverse complement strand
AAAAAAAAAAAAAAAAAGCAAACTGTGCTGTGCTTTCTAGCTTTTACAATAGACGTTTCACAAATGGCCTATGATGAAGAGATAAATCAAATTTATGTGTCTGTAATTTAAAATGCCAGAAAATAAAGAAAGAAACTAGGAACAGATCAGAGGAGACAAGGTAAGACCAGAGGAAACCAGGGTCAGCTGAAAATATTGGAGGATATAACCCACGATAACGGATGAAGCTGCTTCAGATGGGAGTATAGAGATCAATGAGTCAGGTTTAATGTGATAAAATGATAAAACATTTAAACTATTAGAAATTTTCAATAATAAGATAGACCTCCTCTTGAAGTTGTGATCTCCCTGTGTCTGGGCGTTAAGGAGAAGCTGTCTATGGACTTGAAAAGATAAACTCTTAGGGTCTTTACAGTGAGGATCATCTATGGTGCTATTGCTTCCTAGCTTCACGTAAGTTTGCATCTCACTTTTAAAAATTATATGTTGTCTACAAATGGCAAGACTTCATTGTTTCCCTATCCACATTGTGTGAGTGTGAGAAGTAACCATTCCTAAATCTTATCCGCCGAATTGAATTCCTAATATTCCTAAGTGAAGTTCTTTCCTTCACAAGGAAATGAAAACGGCTCTGCAATGTCCAGACTGTTTTCATTCTCATTATCAATGTTACCCAACTCTTTAGACAATGACCACACAAACCTCACAGTCTTTCCCTGCTTTCCCTGACCACACAAACCTCACAGTCTTTCCCTGCTTTCCCTGTGTGGTAACATTTTATGTAACTGTGGTAAATTATCAAAGTCAGAATGTGGCAGTGCAATAGTATGAAACTGTTTCTTACATTCTAAGGGACTGGAACCTTTGCTGGACCTCACAGCTATTTAAGAATACATCTTGATGTCACTTAAAATGTAGGACTGCTATCCTACCGTGTCCTCAGTCTGTTTGTTTAATCTGACTTTTAGAGAACAAGATAACAACCAACTTTGCTTGTCTTGGATTTGCTATGAAACCAACCTTTACAACAGAAGCTAACTGACATATAAATGTAACCTTAAGTTATGTATTCTTCTATTCAGGAAGTAATGCGTGCATGTACTTTTCTAAAAACAGTAAAAACAGAAGTTGAAAGCAATCTTGAAAAATGAGTCTTCACCATAAATGTTGTACACAACATTTGGACGTCGCTTGATGAGCAATGACGTTTGTAATATTGTTTGTCATCTGGGCAAAGATTTCAGTAAACTTTCCCTCAATCCTCCCTGCATCTAAGACTTTCTGTGCTTTCAACAAGTACAGAACAAAGCCCTTTGTTAGAGACAGACACACAGACACACAAGGACAGACTCTCTCATATACACTTACATAAAGGGATAGATTCACAATACAGCTTTCAGGCAGGCATGGATTCATACAACAAAGAGAGGGTAGAAGACAGAGGAACATGGAGAACTCCAATCTAGACTCGCTTTTGGTTCAATGACACCAAGGGGAAATGCTTTGGTTTATTTCTTTCATGGGACACCAATGCACTATTGGGGACTTGAAGTTCATTATTAATGCCTTCAAGCTGACTACATTTCAGTGCCTCATGTGAGAAACATATGAGGAAATGTGTGAAACTGAAGAATCTTTAATGTGTTTAATGCATGCACCAAAAGATTCACATTGGTATATTAGTGACTAATTTATGATCCTGTTCATACACTGTGAATTGTCTCCTGGCACTTGTCCAGGATCACTTACTGTAGTGAATTGCTGTGTTTCTTTATGCTTCCCTATGTAGGATCCCTTATCATTACTTATGACACTGAACTTGTGGGTGTGTAGCGTGCCCTTCAGGTTTGTGCTTTTGAATTCTCGCTGTGAGCTGAGGTCCTACATTAGTTAAACAGCATTGTGGTCTCTTACACTTCTTAGTGCACTGTGTCAGGGAATATAAGAAATCTGTCCTTCTATTTAGTGATGTTGACTTTGATAGTTCAAAATAACTGCATTCATTTCCTCATACAGTAAGAATTTTAGGAGTTTGTAATTTCAAATCACTCAAGTAATCCATTTCAGTCTTCATTTTCCTCACACCAATTTTAGCTCTGTCAAAAATGTCTATCTTAAGGAGCTGCTATGATTCATCACAGATGTTCCATTATTATTCCAGTCACACCTCTCACAGGTATTAATTATCATTTATTTCTAAGGAAGAGCTGCCTCTCTGTCTTCGTCAGTATTGTTCAATTCTATCAGTGTGAAGGTATGGGTAGTTATTTAATTTTGGGAGGTTCTATTTAATTTATTGATCACTTGGTTGCTGATGTTGTTCAAGATTATTCATCAGCTTCTTCCCAGCTCCATCAGAGTAATCATAAGATTCATTTGAAGTAAAGTTGAGTTCCTTGGCTAAAGTTTGCCATACATTTTTGAATATGTTGGAATCTTGCTCTGTTTTATTTGTTTAGTAGGTTATGTAAACATTGGTTTTTTACTCACTTACATCTCTTCCTGTAGCTAACCATTCACATAACTCTTTGGTTTATCCTTCTGTATGCCCTTTGTATAAATGAGCAGACACATGCATTTTGTTATATTCTCCTCTTTATTATGCTACAGTTAAGGTAAATATAAATACTTTTTTTGCATGCTACTTTTAAGACATTGTAGAAATTATCCTATATCAGTTGCCAGATATTTTCTTTAATGTATTGATACATTTAATCTATATTTACCTCAGGGTGACAAAGCATGGAAACTGACTAGATTCCTTCTTTTACTGCTCCTTTTATTTTTTTCTCATGCTGGAATCTAACACAAAGCTTTGCTCACACTAGATAAATGTGTTGCTATAGAACTATAGTCTCAACCTGTTGGGATAGTAGGCATAGACAAGTGACTTTGCACATCAGATTGACAGGTGTGCCCACCATATAGAGCTGCACCTGCTGGTCCTTACTAAACAATCTAAGATTCATCAGACTCTTAGTGCTAGAGTGCTGCTGTGCACTGCGGGCCTCGCTTGTAACCACGAGACTAGGGAGGCTGAGACAGGTCCGGAGTTGGAGGACAGACGGGGTTTATACAGAACACCAAAGCAAACAGTCATTGCTGTGATTCCCATTGCTCAGAAACCACTCTGAAATGTACTCTCCACAAGGTTAAGACATCAGAGAGCTTTAGGCGTTTGCTTCTGTGGAAAAGTAGCCAGGGTGCTTTTCTTTTTGTCAGAGCCTACAGCATAAGAGGCTAAAGAATTCACTTTACTGATTGCTTACTTTAGAGATAACTTTTGGATATTCTATTGAACTAATTTAAAAGTCTATTTTATATTATAGATGTATTGTTTTCTTGTTTAACATAAGTAAGTCAAATATAATATTTCCAATGAGGTTTGATTTGAAGCTTTAAAAACTGACCTAAGCTTCCTACTCACCATTATGAATAAAGAATTTCAGTAAGGATGACAGCAGAGTGAAAAAGCAGTTACTTGTTGCCTTCTATTGAAACCTAACCATTGAAACCTAAGTCCTAGGAGCTTTCTGATGTAGTGTGGTGTTAGCATTTTCTACTGTATTATGGTTGCTCTATTTTTATTGTTAAAAATATTTTTTAACTGTTTACTTCCTGAAGTACAAAGTCAGAGTCCCTAGAATCACACAAACTATCCTTTGAACTCAAAAGGGATGAAGAAGCTCAGTGTTGATGAGAGGAGGAAAAGTGAGAGAATAGAGAAGCAGAATTGACTCCTCTTCCAAAGGGTCCATGATTCAGAGATTCCCATCGGGAGACTCAAGAGGTTTTCATTCTGAGAGGTAGAAAGCAACCATGCCCCACATTTAAAAAATTAGGGTATATCTTCTGTTTAAAAGGGAAGCCTGATAGTCACTTAGAAATAAAGGAGAGGGCAAAACAATCTGTGAACAAATCCTTTTTTGAGGCACTAAATGAAGTCAATTATAATGACTGCCTCATATCTCATAAATTTAAAATTCCCTCGGAAAAACTAGTTCAGAAGTAACAGTAAGCAAAACTAGTAAGAAGAAACAGGGACCACATGGGTTCCTTGAAGCTCTCTGAGCTGCTTAGCACACACTCATTCCAAGGTCATGTTCAGTGTTGTGAGTTTTATACCTGTGATTTCATAAAGGTGACAAATACATGGTGATACGTTTACATCAGCAGGAGGCCCTTTCCACAGTTATTTGATCAGGATTCTGAAAGCTACATATTTTTCTCTCCTTTTAAGGACTAAGTTATTATAATAATTTTAATAAAATTTAATTATTTTATTTATAATTTTAATTTCTTGAGAATTGCACACATTAGTACTATAATTAGATGCAAATATTTTCTCCTTTCCTCCAAGGTTATTCCTCCATATTCTTAGTATCATCCTCTGGTGAACAAAAATTTTTAATTTGAAACTCCAGGTTGACTCTTAGCTTTTTCCTTTCTTGCTTTTGTTTTTGGTGGTCTTAAGAATCTGCTGCTCTAGTAATGTTCACAGAAAATTCACCTATAGATGCTTCAGGAGTTTCAGCTCTTATGTTTAGGTTGCTGATCAATTTGGGATTGATTTTCATGGTATGTGGTGTTGGTTGTTCAATTGGAATGTCTAGAGCAATGTTGAAGAGTAACAGTGAATGTGGGTATCTTTGTTGACTGTTTGATCTTAGGATGGCTGCTTTCAGTCTTTTACCATTAGATAACTTTGTAATTTATGTAAATGTCATTTATCATGTTGAACATGATACTTTTTTCTGTGTAGTGTTGCGTTATCTTTATATTTTTAAACATGAGAGACTTTCAAGCTTTCCCAATACCTTTTATTTTTTTTCATATACTGAGGTAACCACATTTTTCTTCTTTCTAATAATGTGGTATGTTTCACTAATTGGTAAACTTTAGCTGAACTACTCTCACTTCCCTGTGATACACGTTAGACAATCTGTAAGTATTCTAATCATAATCATTTGTTAAAGGCGTCTTTATGCAATGTCCACTCTTTTCTTTTGGCTTCAGTTTAGTGAAACAATATGAGCATCTTATATCAGTTCTTTACTTAGCTTCCAATCAGAAGCTCATGTAATTGTGAAACATAAAGTCTCTACTCCCTCTGAAACCAGAGACCTATCTGGAGATGTCTTTCTCCTTGACTCTGTCATCCTGGGGAGGGGGTTTATACAGAGCACACAGTACATGTGTTTTATCTGAATATTTAGTTTTGAACATCGAGTGCCAATTGTGTAGAGAAGACCCTCAATAATACCAATTTATGGATAAGAATGGTTGGAGGTACATTTGAATAACGGAAATGATTCTAAAGTAATTTTGAGAGAAATTATTTAGGAGGAAGTTAATAAGAAAATTCTGCAAAGTAATCCAAAAATGAATTTCATGTAAATTTATTATAAAAGTGGACCTATAGACCCAAATAAATATAATAATAAGGGAAACTTTTTGTGGTGGGTTCCAAAGTTCGAAAGTGCACTGACTTGAGAACTGGTTCCTAGCCTGAAGTCTAATTTTAATTATATCATTGCTGTGCATTGGGATCCTTAAGTCACTTAATTTTTTGGCACCTCTTCGGTTATTTGTGACATGGAAAGGTTGAATTTAATGATCTTTAATGATCTTTAAAGTGGTTAAAATTTTCAGTTCCATAAATTTGTTTGACTCGCTACTCTTCGCATTCACTATGTAGGAAGTAGAAGGACCTGTGTTGTTATGTTGCAATAAAAGTCATTTTTACTGGATTCAGGCCCAGATGCTTCTTGACACTCTTACGTTCAGGGGCTGTCTCTGGGAGCAGAGAGGCTACAGAGTATCTGGGAAGATTTGTGATGGGGTATTTTACTGGTTAGTTGTATTTTCAATTTGGAAAACCTGGTAAAGAGATGATTATCCACTCAAATTAGGAGGAACTAAAATAGTGGAAAAGATTAATATGAACATAGAGTTTTAGTGCACAAGTCTTCATGTAAGTATGACAAACTTGATTAAAACAAGTCTTTTAAAATCCTTGTTATATAAAAAACATGTGAAACTCAATGTAGTTACAGTTACTACAGAACAATGAAGTTGTTCTAGAATGTTGTCTATGAGTTTAAACATAAACATTTAGTAGATAGCTTGACATTAGGTCAATTTAGTTAAATGAAAGTATTTCGTAGTTTCCTTCTACCAGGGCCTAGGGCCTCTAATGCCATGAGTTTTGGAAATATGGAGCAAGTCTCAAATCCAATCAGAGAGTGGTTGACTTCTTCCCTCCCATCAGTGCCTTTAATGCACAAGTGGTTGCATCACGTCTCCCAGGTTGATACAGTTCACGGGGTTCATAGTTGGGTAAGACAATGTCTTCCCCGGCAGCCTGCATAGCACCTTCCATGACCATGGAAGTAGCCAACAGAAAAGAAGATCCCAGACTAGTTACTGCTTAATTTTTCCACATCCTGCAACCAAAGTGTGTGGTGTCGTTTAGTTCTTGGGGGCAATCTGTTTGAAAGCTGTTTGAAAACAAACCAAAGAAATGTTACAGGACACAGAAAATGTAAGTAAATTTTGCAGCTCTGTGGGTTTGGTCCCAGGTTTTGTTACCAAAATGTGAGTTTTGCTCCTCTGGGGGAAAGATATCCTGACTATTTGGGGAGTCAGGCAACACCTGGAGCTGCTAAGACAGCTGACAGCTGGAGCTGCAATGGGACAGCTCAGCCCTGGAAGGTGAGGATCCCTGTTGCTAGAGTTTTCCTGCCTGGCCCACGGTCAGGATAAATCTCTTTCACCTGCCAGTCCCACAGCCGCTCAGACCCAACCAAGTAAACACAGAGACTTATGTTGCTTACAAACTGTATGGCCGTGGCAGGCTTCTTGCTGACTGTCCTTATATCTTAAATTAATCCATTTCTATAATTCTGTTCCTTGCCACATGGCTCGTGGCTTACCGGCATCTTTACAGGCTGCTTGTCCTGGCGGTGGCTGGCAGCGTCTGGCAGCATCTCCTTCCACCTTCCTGCTCTTTTCTCCTCTCTGTTAGTCCCGCCTATACTTCCTGCCTAGCCACTGGCCAATCAGTGTTTTATTAGCAACACATTTGCCATACAGAACATCCCACAGCACATCCCCGTACCTGGAGCTGCTAAGACGCTCTGATGGCTGGAGCTGAGATGAGACAGCTCAGCCCTGGAAGGGAAGGTGTCCCGACTGTTTGGGAGAGTCAGGCCTGGAATTGCTAGGACAGCTCAGCAGGGAAGGGTATCCTGACTGTTTGGGAGTCAGGCTGTACCTAGTATAGTAGGGTACGGTCTCCCAGCAGGATATAGCAATCCTTCTTCTCTCCCCGAGAGCTGCCACAGCCGGCTTCCTAGCAGAGCTCTGCTTTTTCTCTGGCCTAAGATGTTGCTTCTTTTGCTTCACTCTGCAAAAGAAGAAACCCTTGCAGAAATGTAGCAATCTCCTCAGGCTCCAGCGGAAAGTGTTACTTTTTCAGCTCCCCTTGCTCAGCCCTGAGGGACATCTCAGCAAGGTTCTTCTGTTCTGCTCTGCCTTGCTCAGCCCCCTCAGGGAATGTCTCAGCAAGTTTTTTTTTTTTCCTGCTCAGTCCACTATGGGACATCTTAGCAATCTTCTCTGCACTGGTGAATGAAGATCTTTCACACCCAAAACTCTTTTTAGAAAGAGAATTATTTTGGAAGGAGGGGTCCAGGAGAGTGGCTGTCTCTACCAGGGTGGAGAGAACAGCCCACAACTGACCAGGCAGGGTTATTTATATAGGGTTCTTGGGTGGGTGGGTGGGGGTGGAATCAACCATGGATTGGTTAGTTTTGTGGGTTAGGGGCAGAGATGGCCCTGATTTCATAGCCAAACTGTGTTTCTTTCACTGGCCTTTCTTGGCTTTTTGACTCTAATTCTAAGGCCAGGGCATATTTCTTTCACTGGCTCTGACTCTCGGGGCCAAGAGTGATTCTTTACTACTAGTTTCAGAGTCAGGGCATGTTTCCTTGGTTCTGGGTTTGAGGATAAGGTGTTCCTTTCTCTGGCTTAGGTCCCAGACCCAGGGTGTGTTTTTTTCCCTGGTTTTGGGCTCCAGGGTCTTGGTACTACTTTCCTGCTCTGTGATTGGTTGGTTTCACTGGTCAGTTGGTGGGGCAGAGATGGCTCTGATCTGAGTTAAACTGTGTTTCTTTCACTGGCCTTTCTTAGCTTTTTGACTCTAATTCTAAGGCCAGGGCATATTTCTTTCAATAGCTCTGACTCTAGGGGGCCAAGAGTGATTCTTTAGTACTAGTTTCAGAGTCAGGGCATGTTTCCTTGGTTCTGGGTTTGGGGATAAAGTATTTCTTTCTCTGGCTTAGGTCCCAGACCCAGGATGTGTTTCTTTCTCTAGTTCTGGACTCCAGGGTCAGGGTGTGTTTCTTTAGCCAGCCCCTTTCCCTACAGAAAACATTGCTGCATAAGATGAGATTTGGAGTCACAGGGCAGGGTGATAATGATGAAGGAAATGTATAGAAATATTGAGTAATAATAATCAGCATACATGAAGGACTTCTAGCTACTTAGGGAAAAGCAATAGCAACAAATTTATAACACCCTCTATAAACATGTATTTACCACACCCACCCTTTCTGATACAAAGTCTTGCTATGTAGATCAAGCTGGTCTCTACCTTGCCATCTTCTTGCCTTCACCATCATACTTTACTTATCTTGATTTCATGAATTAATTCCAATGATATGTCTGCACTACCTGTCTATGTCATAAGGGAATACAGAAAATCTGAATGTCATCCTTACCTCTAATGAATATGTGAATGTAGAGTAATATCAGGGAAAACAAGATCTCTAAAAGTCATTGAATCAAAGTGTACCCCAGGGTTAACGATGCTAGGGCAAAAGATGATGTAGGAGGTAATAGTTGAGCTGAGTCCTGGAAAAGAGAAACTGAAGTAATAATGGGACAGAGAGATGGTTTAATGGGCTAAAAGTCAAACTAGAGAGTGGAGTGTACCTTCGTAAAAAAGGGATGGTGTTTTGTTAGAGTTATTTAAGAAATTATATTAACTGAAACAGATTCCTTCTAATCTCTCCCTTAGAGAATGGAGGAAGAAGAAATGACTGCAAATCTGCTTTGGAATGTAGGTGGCTTGTGTTTAACATGCAGGGTGACCTGTACCTGAGACCTTCAGGCTCCAGGGCTATATATTCCTTAAAGAGCGACTAGCAATTGGAGCTACTCAGCTAGCAACAGCATCCACATAGAGGGACTGTTTGATATGAATGGAAGGAGAAACTTCCAAGTAAAGGAACTGTTTGGATCTGGCCCAGTGTTAGAAGTATTAGGTTAAGCTAAACCTAATGACGATCGTGTTGCTTTTCCATGTACTTTAAATTTACTAGTAGATCAGGCCTTCCCACACATGCAACTGTATTAATCATTTTAATTTAGTTTATCTGGAAACCCTTGATTAAGGACTACAAGGAGGATCCAGTGTTTTCTACCCAAGAGATTACTGGAAAATGCTTTTTGTGGTTCTTAGAGATCACCCTGTGAACAAATACAATAAGAAGAAGTATGTCTATTACTCTGAGTCACCTTTACTGTAGCCTAAATACACAGTGGCCTTGGAAACAGCCCTTGCCTTCAATTTACCAATCCCACAAGTCGGTGTTAAGATCTCTGTCTTTCTGCTTTTTTGTCTTCTGTAATTGATCTCATCTCATGTCTCTCAATAGCATTATTTAAAGCCTTCTGAGACTCTGCTATTATTTATACACATTTCCACTCCCTTTACATTTTCAAGAATTAAATTTTGATTGACAAAGAGAAGCTTATCATAAAAACAGTACTTGAGTTTCAGTTTTAAATAGGCTGTGTCCTTTGTTTCTTGTTTGGAAATGAGAACTAAATATCTATTAGGTACACAGTGGCTTTGTTAATTTTATTAATAACTGTTTATAACTCCACAGCTTGGAAACACAGCTGTTGCATTTAGTATTCTTCTGATTCACTCCATTATATTTTCAGCAATCGTGTGAAAATATGTCTCTGTGTTTATCTTGTTAACAATTGGTTTTGAAAACTCACTGTCTTGTCTCATTCTCTAACAATGTGGGTATTGTAAGACAGAACATTCATTGTTACAATACACACATTGTAATCAGCCTGAATGTTTGCATATTACTACTTGTCAGCATTTCTATTTTGATGCTAATTTACAGAGAAAACTGAACAACAATCCCCCCCCCCAGTTCCAGCATACAGATCAATACACAAGTATGGTATAAAATTTAAAACATTACAGATATTGTAAAATTTAAATGTGTTCAGCAATAAGGCTTAGCCATTAGGTTGTATGAACCAATTGCCTTGGCAATAGCTGACGTTTGCAGGTGTTCTTTGAATTCCTTTGGTCAGTAACTCAGCAAGATCTAACCCATTCTTGACATAAGAGGTGGCATAAGATTCCTAGCCCTGGCGTTATCTCCTTCATTTTATGGTGACTCCATGAAATTACTTTCATATATGAATATATTTTAGGAATCTTCTATAGCAGTATGTTTCCACATGG